>APFE030361607.1:8239-25981 GCA_000404065.3 Pinus taeda
GAATTGGGTTAGTCATTATGCCAAAAAGTCTAATGTGTGCTTTATGCAGATTTTTGGTCAATTTTGAGATAAAATCAAAGGTTTAATGAGCATTTGGCAACCAAATTCATGGAAGGAAAAGGGACAAGATTTGTAGGAGGGTGTCTCCTTCATTTATGAGCCCTTACCTCAAATTCTCCATCAAAAACTCAGAGCACAAAGCCAAGGGGCAGCCAAGCAATTCAAGTAGGTCTGTTGTTATCTTCAGTTCTAGGAAGCCGAGTTCCTTGATTTTAGGAGGAATGATGGAGGTCCCCATTTGTATAAATAGGAAGACTTAGGGCTTCAATTTTTTTAATGAAATTTTAGTTATATTTTAGCTATCGAACAGTTTATTTTCGCACTTTAGTGCAGCTCTGCATTCGGCTCATTTTCGAGCTCTTTCTGTAAACAGTTTTGTGATATGAGTAGTATTTTTTGATCAATAAAGATGAATTCAGCCTTGAACCGGAACTAGTCTTTCCAAGAGGGCTGTAGCTCTTGGGGTGAGGCCCAACCCAAGTTCCCAATACCTCCTTCTCGTATTTTTATGTGTTTTTCTTGCATTCATGAAATAATTTCTGTTATTTAGATTAAATCTTGCTTTGTTGCTTATGTTGTTTTTGATGATTAGAATCATTATTCTTGCTTCAGGTTGATTAGTTAGTTTTCTGCAATAATAGAAAAGATCCACAAAAAGGCTACCAAGTAGGCTTTGAGCTCCTTTCTTCCTCCTTGGGACCATGAATTGAGACCAAAGCACTCTTGCTGCCACCAAAACACTGTTTTTGCTTTCCAATGCAATTGCTAGTGTTAGATTTCAAGTTGGAAAAGTTGATATCAGTTGTGTTTTCATTCTTAGATCTATTCTTGCTTAGTTTCCATAGCTTTCTTGCATAACTTCCTGTCCATCAAGTTCTGTTCAACGCTTTTCCAGTTTTTAGGTTAGATTAGGTCAAAATAGATAATCTCTGTCTTTTTAGTCTTTGCTTGGATCAGTTTTGGAATGTAGTGTTCAGAAAACCTGTAAGACATCCAACCTATCCTTCCTCCATCATAAAACCTATTCCAGTCTCTTTCTCAAGGTTTTCTTCACTCATTTTCCACACTTTCCCAAACAGCCCTAATTTCTACGTTTTTGTGCAAAATCACTTTATTATCCTTTGAACCAAACCAACCATCACCTTCATGTTTGATCTTCATTGACAGAGTCCTAGACCCTCTAACACCCTCATCCAACCTTCATTTTCCTTTTCCCACCATTTTTCCTCCTTCAAACCTTCAAAAATCACTTTCAGCCTGCTCCTGTAGAACTTCCTGTAGATCCCCTGCAGACTTCCTGTAGAAGTTCATGCGAGCAATTTTTCAAGATCTGATTGCCATGGAATTCTCTAGAAGGGTGCTCGGGACCCCTTAGGCCCTCTCCACACCTTCCCAACCTCAAATGCCCACTCCATTTCTTTTCACCAATAAACCTCTGCACAGTAAAAAATAGTTAAAACACATGCATAATAATTCTGTATAAAATTGCTCAACAATACAAAAAGATGATTTTCCCATCTTTTCCTTCAGAAGTATCTTAAGCACATGTATTTTACCTTTGCAATATTAAATGGCATCCATTTCAATAGCTTACATCTCTTTTCTTTCACAAGTAGGGTTAGTCGGTAAAACTAGGGTTTGCTAGGGTTTGCATTTTCTTTTAGCTTTCATCTTCTTTGTGCAAGTAGACTAGCCTCTGTTGAGTTAGCTTTCATCCATCACAGTTAAAAGCTTCCTCTAAGAACTCATAGAAGTTAGCTTGAGCTCCTAGCGAACTTGTACCAGCTGATCAAGTGACAGCCTATAGTAAAGAGCTAGTACTTGTGCATACAGCACCGTCGCTTCCAAGTTTGTTACGAACTACCGGGTTGATAAAAGTAAAGAAAGGAATCCCAGGAGTTGCAACATCATTGCTGCAATACTGGAGCCTACCACCTAGGATGACAGAAAGGTTTTAAGAGCAAAGAAAAAGGAAAACAAAATAAGAAAAGAATTCTTAAGCTCAGGGCCTGGAGTAGGGTAAGAAAACTTCCTTCCCTAGGGCGAGAGAAGAACCCCTATGCAATCAATCGAAAGAAAGACAAAAAAGCCAAAAATAATTGAGCTCGAAACCTAGAGTAGAGTAAGAATGCTTCTCTCCCCAGGACATGATATTGATCCAATGACCAACGTCGGCTATGTGTTTGCACCTTCGATAGCCTCCCCAGAAACAATGTAAAAATGTTGGTGTCTAAGTGTGAATGATACTATTCAACCCTTTCACACATTAATTTTCAATCTAGGATCTATTGGTTATTGCAAGGATAACATGCAATGTATATGCAAGAACAATTATACAACCCAGAATTGGTCAAGGATTCATTGACATACAATAAATATATGTAACAACAAATGGAAATGGCAACAATGATTAACTCTAACAGCAATTTGAAATGACAAAAATAATTAACTGTAACAACAATTTGATTCACAACATTCACATCAAACCATCACAGCGAGAAGAAGAATACATACATGAAAAGAAAACTAAGTACACACTATCTTAGCAACACCTGATCAGGAGAGTAGACCCAACTCCGTGATTAGGGTTGTGATAAACTTGCGAACTCAGAGAAAGATCAGAAATTCGTAAATTTCATTAAGATAAAAGTCATTGTTACAAAGCTCAGCTCTCTCGTATGCCAACCCCCTATTTCAAACTCTTTATCCTCTCTTATACAAAAACATTTCTTGAGATTAAGGTAATTGTTTCCTACAATTACATAAAGGTTGTAATAAGCCAAAAATGAGTACAAAAGATAGAAAGAGTAAGTCTAGATTAGTTCCGTTGTTACAGCTGCATTTCAGTAATAGTTCTGCAAGATCAATTATTAAACTTAGCCATTTGACTTAGATATATACACATAAGATAAAGTTTAGCAAGCGCTTTTGGTCATAATCCCCTAGACTATGCTTCAATAATTAATCAATTCATAAAGACATGATTAGAGGTATACTTGCATGATTTAATATATGAAATAACATAGTCAGGAGTTCAAATGTGAAGGAAAATAGGATAAAAATGCAAGAAAAAACATGCAAGTTTAGCCCCCAATAGTATTCACTATACTCACATTCCTTTTCAATTATTTCAACGATTGTGGTGTTGACTCAGTTTTCAACTAGTTTCATGGAAATGGTTTATTACATGAAACATGAGAGGAATATGATACTATTGTTCAAAGAATTTGAAAATTAGTTGAATCTTATCTATCTTTACCGTCCACTAACAGAGAATCTCATGACTTAATCAGTCCATCTGATCATAATTCCAGTCCTAACAACTGTCATTCATCACTAGAGTGTCTAATGATCATTGTTTTTCATTGATTTATCTTTATGGTTTATCATCTTACTATTTCGATCCCTGTCGAGTAGTTGAGGCACTTCATCCTTCATTGATGTTTATGCCAGGTCCTCACTATCTTGACAAGCCTTTTGAATGTGATTGAATTCATTTTGCCTTACAATATCTCATCCTAATTCCATGTCATTAATTGAGAAATTATGTTTTCAAGCATTTCAAGATTTTCAAGAGGATGTTTTTTAATATCATGATCTAATAGATAATCATTTGGAGGCATCTTACTTAGCAAGCCCTTATGCCAATAACAAGCTTCGATCTTTTTGGATATTTTCTAAGTGGGACAATACAGATACCGGTGCACTCGCAAGAAGTTTTTGAGGTTTGTTTGACTATTTTTCTCATTGAAAAGGTAAGGTGGCAGGTTGGTTAAAGTTAGTTGTCATGACACAACTTTCTACCTATAGAAAAAACATTCTATATTTTGTGCAAGGTACTCAAGTTCTTATCTTTTCCTTTACACATAATTTTATATTGGTTTTTCATGTCTTATATCTTTGTGATTGTAGGTCAGGAGTAGTTATGGTGGCTACATTGGAAACTTCATTACACTTAGACTTGAACTTCTATCCAGTATGTTAGGAGTAGGTCTAGTTGCATTCTATTTTCCTTTCCACTCATCCTCCACCCACTCTCCATCTAGTCCCCCCATTCCTTTTGTTTTCTTATTTTTTCTTTCATGTTGTTTGTTAAGTTCAAACCTCTATTTGATTTTTAATTTTGGTCTTATTTCCTTGTTTTGTCTTATCTTTACTTTTAGGTTTAGCTTAATAATACTCTACATGAAATATGCTCTTGTTTGGCTTAATAGACAATGTGGAAAAACTTGAAAAGGGAAATTGTGACGACGAACAACTCTTTGCTAATTTGTTATCCTCTTATTTAGATTGAGTTTATATACCTTTAAATTCAATGAGGTATGAATGGAAAATACAATATGTTCCACATGGAAACCCTTTGGTCGAACTATGAACCCTATATCTCTAGTAGGATCTTCAATCTCACTCAGAATTGTATTGAATGGGTTTTTTACCTGTCAACTCAACCGAGTAGAGAAGGGAAAGGAGAAAAAATTTAAAACGAGCATATTAACTTTGTTTATCTTTCAAATCCCTTAAACAAGGAACCAACCTCTTCTTCTCTCAATAGGTCGGGATCCCTCTTCCATCATCAAAATAAATAAGGTCCTTTGCACATTCTTCTAGTAAATAATAAAGAGGTAAAGAAGAGAAAGGATTCCTGCACAGAGAGGTGAAGTAGGAAACTTCATTGGGGTACTGACCAATCTCACTTGTAGTGAAGCAATGTTTGTGGTTCCTTGATGTGACTCCTTCCAGGTACTAACCAATCTTGCTGGCAGTGAATTAACACTGGGGAACGCACTTAAAATATCGATATACATATTATCCTTCTCTCCTATTAAAATTGATGAGGCGTGACTAGTCTTATGTTTATGCATTTAAAGTTGATAAAGGAAGAGAATAGATTATACCTTTAACCAGGATAATTGGGAAAGCCAAGGTGATCCACATGGAAAATCAATACTTTCTGAAAGACTAAGGCCTTTCATTTAAAGGTGGAACTTGAACAGAGAAGTTGGAGTTCTACCAGTGTGTCGACAAGTGCTGACAGTTCAATCAACACCCTCCAAAAGTTTTCCTACATTCAAATTTTGGAGCCTACTAAGGATCTAACAATCTAGCGTACATGGTTAGTTTATTATTGATCAATTTTTTGTGAATATTTTGAGTCTTCTTCTCGGTTTCTAAGTGTCAAGTCACTTGCTCACACATGCCCATTTATTGTTGAATTCACAAGCATTCTTCTTATATGCAATCTTGAACAAGAAAATCACATTCCATCCAGACAATGTTGATGCAATGTTCAAGTCATCTCGATAGTTATTACACACTCTCATTCACAGTCTCTCTCACTTTTATTGCATTTGCACTCCTATTTTGGTGAGTTTTCCCAATGGTCACTTTTGTGCACCTTTGTTTTCACAAGTGACGGTTTCATGCCCATGACTATCACTTTTTCTTTCTTTCACTTTAATAAGTTTCATTTTCATGTTATCTTCACTCTATCATGTGTCAATTTCAACATCGTTCTTATTTTTCAAGTGTCGTCTTCATGTTTCCTTACTATTGTAGGTGTCACCTTTTGTTGTTTTCACTCTTTCATGTGTCACACCTCTATGCATCAACAAAGTTAGTTATCACACACTCTTCTACATTGGATGGTCTTACATATCATTATAATATCTGCTAAACACATTCCTATTTCTTAGAATAAGTTTTGATCATAGTCAAAACTTTTCTCACAACTTGTGTTCTAAGTATCATAATGTGTCATTTCAACTATCACACATAGTAATAAGTGTTGCTTTGTTGTCATTTCAAGGTGTTATTTATATTCATGAGTCTTATGCAATCTCCTGCCTTGTATTGATGGATTTCATGTGCATGATTTAAGCTTGAGTCATGTTCAGATGTATTTCCCACTTACTCTATTAGTCCCACTCTTATCCATTTTGGAGCTCTTCTCAGTCCTCCTTCCTGGTGCAAGTTATGAAGGCATCAACCCTATTATCAATTGATAAGCTTAGACTATTCATGAATCTCACTAATGCAACCTTTCTCACCAAGATTTTTGCATTAATTTTTTCTCAAGATCACCTCAAAATTACTTCACATTAAGAAACTTCCAAGGACGATCACCTAACCCTTATGGCTTATAATGGTTCACTGCATTGAGTTTTGATCATACTCCCCTTGCATGGAACTCATATCACTTCTCGATGATAGAAAGGACCCTTATTGAAAAAGACAACCATGCAACACAAAGGTCTTACTATCCTCACAGTGTAGTGAAAACCCTCCTAGGCAAAAGATCTTACTTTTTATGCCTCCCCCAGTGAAAAGTGTATTCCAAGTGAAAAATAACCAATTTTTGGGTAAAACTACGCTATCCTATAAGGAAAAGTTCATTCTAAATCAACAATGACCCCTTGTTCAATCAAACTGTGCTGGCCCTTAAGCTTCCTCTTCCTCCCAATGCATGGCACATAAGCAAGGCTCAATCTTACTTCCCTTAATAATTGTTGTCCCTATCTATGCTCAAGCCTTGTCCTCACAAGTGTCTCTAAGTGCATGGTGTAGTCTCAAGATATAGTGGGCCCTTGTTGAGAAAAATTGTGCTTTCCTTAAGTCCTCCTCTTTCCTTCAACGCATAGCGTAGTCTCAAGCCTCAAATCGCCACCCTTATTCCTTGTTCTTCCCCTCTACAATGAACACTTTTCAAGCCTCTCCCTCTGAACAGATGGTGTAGTAAAAAATCTAAAGGAGCCCCTCTCTCATCCTTTAACCAAACAAATTGTGCTTTCTAATTCTTCCTCTCTTTCCTTATTAGCGCATGGCGCAGTCTTAAGTAAAAAGCTCGCCAGTTTGTCCCTTCAGCTTCCCCATTGTGTTGGACCAAGGAGAGACCCTATTTACAACACATAACATAGTAACATTGATTATTGGAGCCTTCCTAGGCCACCCATGAGTTCAACTATGCTTTCATTTTCAAGCCTCTTTCCTCCAACCCTTCCACAGGCCTATCATAAGCAATTCATTCCATCAAGTAGGTAGTGATAGAGTAGATTATTTTACGACTAATTTTTCCTTTCCATAAATGATCTTGATATGTAGGGGCACTTTCTCATCATGAAAAGGTGATTCTCAAGGAAGATAGTAAATAGAATGAAAAAATAAAACTTGCAAAAAAGAAGAACAAAGAAGAATTATCATGAAGACAGGAAGTAGATCCTAGACTATGAAAGAAAGAAGGCATTGCATGGTGACTTAGAAGATTCCAATATTGATCCAAGATCCTTTGGAGGGTGAGGATGAGAAATAGAGTGGATATTTACATGAGGATGAAGCATAGATCAGATCTACCATCAAGAATACAAGACAGAGCAACAAAGAGAATAGATTTCCATTGCCATTTAACCATGAGCTTCATGTCATCATTGTCAAGTTGTAACTTGTACAAGTGTCATATCTATGTCAAATGTATCCATGTGTCATCCCACATAATCGTTTGGAATGTAATGATGTATTATCAAGAAAAGGACAAAATGTAATGTGTGGAACTCCAAGAGTCATACATGGAATATGAAAAGTCACATAGTCATTTATGGACAAAAGATCCTTAGGAGAAGTTCAAGATTCATTAAGATAATTCCAAATGTCATTCAAAAGTTCAAGAGTTGTTTAAAAGTCCAAAGGACGTATTATAAGTGCAAGAATCATGAGGGTAACTCAAGAGTCAACGGGAGATGAAAATTCATTCCTCTTATTATAAATAGTCCCTCATAACTCAAGGAAAAGGTTTTTTTTAGGCTTAGGCTTTGGAGAGAAAATCTTGGCTTCTCTAACTTAGCATAGAAGAGAAAAATATTATTTGGAGAAGAAAGAAGTGACTTAATGTTCCACTACTAGAAATAGTGGCTCATAGTTGTAATTATGTACTTGGATCTTTCACCTAATATTGAAACTCAATTAGCCAACAAATTTTCATGCATGTATCATGAATGTTTTAGGACTATTCTTGTGATGTTTATGGTTTATGTTGTGTTCATATTTACTGGATAAATTGAACTATTTCAGTGGCTTTTGTACTTATCTTGTTGAATCTGTGTTGCTTTTATTTAATGAATGTTGTGTCTATGTAGACTACTTCGTTAGATAACTAATGAATCTTTGCTTTCTCTCGTGTGCCTATCTTAGGTTAGTGCTATTACTTCCTTCAAGAGGCTCACTTATGTCTCCCCTCTAATGAAGGCCTCCTTTTATACATTGTAATTGGTATTTCATAATGTCTACTTACTTGCATGTTCAAGGGTTATGTATAAAATCTCTTATGTTACGCATGAAACCAAGGCGAACCTTAATAGATGGTGGTCAGGAAAATACTTCGTATGGGGCTCCTACTCGAAATGGTGTGAGGTCTAATTGGGACTTCACATGAGTGAGACCCCCTATATATTGGAGGTATCTAACACCGTTAAAATTCTATTTAATGGGAGTCATGAATGATTCAAAAGCTTGGAGTTGAGGTTTAATGGCTTATTGTCATTGCTACACATTAGAAGAAGATAATTGGGGCCATGACCCACAGGTATCAAGATCGAAATGAGAATGTAAATTCATTTTGAAGGACCCCGAGAAACTATTTTCATCACATGGTTAGATAGATCATTGGAAGGATAATGTGTCTAGGTTGGATGCCTTTCTAGGACTTTTTCATTCAGCACATTCGTGGTGCAACAAGGAGAGGATGCAATTTAGTCTAGCAGATGTATCGATAATTTAAGCATCTAACTAGCTATATTTTGTGCATTTTTGGAAACGCACTAGATTTGAGATAATCAGGATGAGAAGGTGAGTAAGGGGCGATAGCTAGTGAGGGCTTCACCAAGATAGAGTCAAAAGTGAAGTCGTTAGATAATATAGGATCTAGGTAGCTCGAGAGTTAATGTGTTGTGGAAACATTTGCGACGCCAAAAATTAATTTTTTGGAATAAGTTATTTGGGATATAGGGCATCCAACTGTGTGAAAAGGCTGCACACTTGTGTAAACACTATACTTATCCACGAAACATATATGGTGTGGAAAGGAAATAAATAGTAAAGGATGTAGGCACTAAGGTACTCATAAAAGGGAGTGCGGCAGTGAATGTCATGGTGGCTAGTATAGCTACATGGAAGCTGTGTGTGATCCACACTATGCCTAATGGAAAGAGAGGATCCAAATATATAAACGATCAAGGAGATAATGCATTATGGGAAAAGTTGTGCACCTTAGATTTCCATCAAAGTTAGATATATAAAGTATAGCGACACGATAAACTACAGGATCGTGTCTAGTGGGACTATAGCCCTAAGTCTACATGGACTCCATGTGGAGGTGTATTACTAATGTTGTGCCATGTGATTTCTTAAACTTTGAATGGGCATAGTTTTCAATCAAGGAGTCAGATTGAGATATCACCAAAAATCTCTTCACGAGTTGAATATGTTAGTGATATTAGAAATTAATTTTGCAAGCTTTGGAGAAGGAGGATTTTTGTAACTTTGTCATCATAGTGATACCATGGAAGTCGATTTAATTAAGATTAACACCTTTTGAAGCCCAAGGATACCAGGGGGTGGGAGGGAGCATTACATAGTGGTATCAAAGCCCCCAAGTTTAGCACTCGAGTTGAATGTGCCTAGGAAGATAAAATTTGACCTCCATTATAGTATGGTATAAATTATAGAGTGTATTATTTAAAACTATAATTATTTATTGTGTGCACATGTGTTCTAATTATATACTTTTGACTAATTATTGTGTGCTATATGCTTATATGTGATTGATGTCAGAATTGTAAAATGATAGAATGGTTGACCTAACATATTTTGATATGTTAGTTTGCTTCCAAACCACCATACTCACTTCATATTTTATGTTTTAGATAGCCTCGCATCAAGATTCTTATTGCGAATATGACAAGAACATGAATAAATAGCACATAAGGAAACATCAAGGAATGAAAAAAGAATAAAGGAATCAGTAGCAGAATGGTGCAGGACAACATTGATAACTGCCAACATTGTCAGGATGAAGACTCAGTTGGAAAATAGAGAGAGGAAGACTCCCTTGATTGGGTAGACACTCTCAGAAGTGTAAGAGCCAAGCTGAGAAATTGTAATTCTAACAGTGAGGAGAATTATAAGGCTGAGGAAAAGAAAGAAGAAGTAAATGCAGTAATATTACAAGACCAATCAGACTTGCAAAGACATAAGAAACAAAATCTAGGTGCCATCAATCTAGGGAGGCATAAATCCAAGCAGATTCCATCAAGACCTTCGAGGCATGAATTTGAAGCTAATGGTGTATAAAGTAGAAAATCTAATAAAATACATAGGAAAGCACGTGAAGATATAGTACGAGGAGGAACTCCACTCAATACACTAGAGAGAAGAACAAACAGCCACAAGCAACTATCCGGTGTTGCAACCAAAAGACATCACCAATAGATGGATAAGAAATATTTGATACAAGAAGAGTTTAATAAAAAAAACCTCCAACATTCTATGGAGAATATAGGAAGGCTAAAGAGGTAGAAGCATGGTTGTTAGGACTGAAGAAGTATTTCAGGGTGCATGATTACTCTGATAATATGAAGGCGAGAGTATCCATTTTTAGTTTGAAAATCAAAGTCGATATCAAGTGGGAGGACCTAATAAATGTTAATCACAATAAAGAGAAAGAGTTGTCCAAGAGGGGATTTGAGAGATACTTCAAGGAGAAGTATCTATTTAAACAGTAATATGACAACGAGGTCAAATAATTTCATGAGAAAAAATGGCGGCAATTGACAACTGATGAGTACACCAATATATTCTTGGAGTTGCTAAGGTATGTTCCTTATATCATGGATGAGAAAGTAAATATCCATAGGTATCTCAATGTATTTCCACATGATTACAGGGACAGAATTAAGTTCGATGAGCCAAAGGCATTGGAGTATACCATATTGAAGATGAAGTATTTATTGAGAAACCAAGTTCTAGTAGATAATGATTTATTTATCTTAACCTGATAATTACTTGTGAATATTTGTTCACTTATTATTTCTTATGTTATATTCTTCATCAAGTAATTAGACAAAAAAAAAAACATGAAGATCACAAGGAGACAAAGAATACAATAAATTAGGCTCCAAGTTAGGGGAAAACCCAAAAATTCTTCTCTTATAGAATCAGATAAAAATGAGATATCCAAGACCAAGACCAAGACTAAGACCAAGACCAAGACCAAGACCAAGACCAAGGCCAAGACCAAAACTTCCACCAAAATGTCAAGTCAAGCCCTCCTCCAAGTCAACTCCAATGCCAAAGTCAAACATGGTCAAATTGTCCCAAATTTGGTTGACTCCTGAAATTTGGTCCTATAATTTCATCCCCTGAAATTTCAGTCCTTGAAATTTTGAACCTCTAGTAACACAGAAAAAAAAAATAAAAATAAAAAATAAAAATAAAAATAAATAAATAAAATAAATAATTATAAATATAATAATATATAAAATATATATATTTATATATATATGTATATATATATATATATATATATATATATTATATATATATATAAGTAAAAAATAAAAATAAAAATAAAAATTAAAAATAAATAAATAATAATTAAATATAAATAAAATAAAATTCATCCTTCAAATCTGAAATTTGATCAAGAAAAATGATCTCTTCTTTGACTTCAAGTCTATCTCCTTTGACTTATATTTTTTTTCCTTCTCTGCATGCTTTAGATGTACTTATGTGTGAATGAATGAGCTCTCAAATGAGTCGAACTGCCTCTTATATATAGTTGTCCAGGAGGGTTGAATAGGTGGCTCTTAGATGCCTAGGCCAACTTGTTCCCAAGGAGGCCCGACTTGACAACGTTTGGTGGTCTTTGAATCAGTAAAAATATATTTTTCTTTTATTTACAAAAATTCCAAATGGGACTTGACTCAAATACATTCCTTTTAACTCATAATAATTTCTTTTTTACTAAGTTGACCCTATAAGCATGAATAACACGCTTTGACTAAAAGTAAAATAATAATAATAAATATGTCAATAATAAAATTTTATTACATTATGAAGAGTGACACTAGTTACATTTTTCAACAATATTGTTATGAACAGTCCAAGCACAAAACATAATTATGAATTGACTGGAAAGCAATAGGTAAGCCCATATTTAAAGGAAAAGGGAATAATTTTCATGACATCAGCTAGGGGGAAGGAATGTAAAGTTCACTACTCCTGTTAAGGGTGATATTCAACAAAAATATACCATTCCTAGTAGAGATTGATTCCATAAACATGCAAGAGAGGACGTCAAGGGGTTCAAGCGAGGACCCATATAGTGTTGGACTTGTGGAGAAAATCACATGCTCAAGGATTATCCTTGGAATCAATAGAATGTGTCAAGGTTGTATAATGTGCAAGAAGCAGAGACAACGAATGATGTAGTTCAAAATGTGCCATGAATTTATGTCGCATTGGATAATAGGTAGGTCAATCATCAAGCCTCAGTGACAGAGATGGAAGGGACAATCGATAACAAATGTATTTTGATTTTCATTGACCTAGGTATTTCATTTATGTTAGTACAAGGTCACAAAGAAGTGTGTGTTGCAGAAGAAAGCCCATGAAAATCCATGGTCACTTCAGTCAGCAATAGGAACTAAGAGACATGTTGTAGATGTGGTGAAATCATGTGCAGTAGTGATAGATGGCATGACCAATCATAATATTTGAATCTATAGCCAGTGGGATCATACAATGATGTAGATAACATGGACTGGATAGCAGGCCACAAAACTAAGATTGACTATTATAGCAAGTCGTTAGAATGTTTTACCGATAAAGGGGAAACAATAGTGTTGGTTCTAAAATTGTTCTACATGTATTTCTTGACCATTTACACACCACAGGGGGGTATCCCTAACTATAATTGTATAATTTCCAAAATGAAAATGGAATAAGGTCAGATAATGATCAAATGAGACGTTGTAGTGATAATACAGTTTTAACAGAAGACATTTTAATCACTAACAGTCGACGAACAATATAACTCATGAATCAAATATAAACTCAAAAAACTTTACAAATGAAAGAAAAATAAAATAAGGAAAATATAACACATTAAACATAAAAAGAAATATAGGTACGAGATGGAAAATGGACTAAATGATAATATGCAATAACAATATAGCATGTAAAATTATTTTTTCCTTCTCAAGTTAGTTCCTCAATAACTAATGATACTCATAGTAAATATCAAAGCCATCAAATAATGAAGATCAACATGATAGCATAATGATTACAGAGTTTCATTTATATCCCAAACATGAAAATAGTACACACACTACATATAAAGGAAAATGTAACCGGCTAAAAAAATCGTAAGGCAAAAGATTGTTCTTAGCCCCAGATATGAGCTCCTAGAACTATCCTTCAAACAAGTACCCAACATACAATTTCTAAATTCTATAATAGATATCAGAATATGAAGAGACTAAATTAAACGAAACTACTAAACACAGAACAAGGCCTTGCATTCAGTGTTTTTAAAATGTTATAAAAAAACACATGTACAAAAAGAAATTTCTGTTAGAAATGCAAAGTTATATCATTAATACCATAAATATCAGCGTATCAAGTACAATCTGAACCATAAAAAAAAAAAAAAAAGAGTAGCATCTTCTGTCAACAACACCCACACCCTCATTATGAGAAATAGGGGTTTTAAATAATAATAACATAAGTAATTGTTTTGAAGTAATTGTGTCGAACTTCATTAGATTTTGAAATTAAATATTAAAATAACTTATACTCGAAATAAACTAATTAAATATCACAACTGTCTTTGTGAGTTAGACCCTTTAGATTTCTTTAACGTAACCATAGGAGAGGAACTTTGAGCTCTGCACATTTTAGCTATAGGTGTCTGAGTTGTGATCAATGGGATCTCACTCCAATTTTTTGGTTGGTCTGTAACCGATTGCATTGGTTGAACAGGTTGGATAGCTTGAGTGGTTGAAGACACCTACTCTAGGATACTATTCTGATTTATGATCCCTCTGACCTTAGAAACCCTATCCCAATATGTCGTTGCTAGCCAAGGAACACTTTTATATTTAGTTATCGCTATTGTCAGTTGAGATCTGATCTGATAGTGTGCCATTGGAATATTTTGTATTATCTTATTGATTTCGGCTAAGATGGAAAAGTCTCTACAATTATTTAGATACCTTTTCAAACATGGATTTCTTCTTTCTATTTCCCATTCTTGAGTCGAGTAATTGTTTGGCAATGATTTCCCCAGCTTGTCTGTGCAATTTGATAATATCAAGGTCTAACACTTTGCCCAAATTAATCTCCAAGGAGGACACACGAGAACCTACTAAGCATTGATTCTCTCCCTCTTCTGGGTGGATTACTATGAGATTAAAAGTATTCTTCTCAAAATCAGCAGAAGAAATAAAATTTGATCCAATGGTGGAGACAACATCCTTGTGTACGATTTCTTCTACTAACTAAAATTATTCTAGAAACATCGTTAACTCTATGCCCATTGTCTGCATTGAATTCCCTTTTGTAAAATTGTGTTTGATATCCAGGGCTTGAGCCCCATAATCCTTCGACCTAGTATATTCACTTGCATTCTGCATTTCCTTATTTAAATGTTTGAATAACTCGGTGCCTATATCACCTTCTTTTGCTTTCACACAATGCATTGGCTCTTTTGGGCTTAAAACGTCTAATATCCTCTTTGTTACTGAAACAAATGCGGTGGGTGATGATTGTTCAGTTTCTATCTCAAGAACTCTGTTTTCGGTTGACATCGAAGCTTGATGTTCTTTTATTTCATTTCATGTTGGTCTCTGCATAAGCACCTGTATAGCCACAAAACGGTGAAAGGGTATTTGCCAGATTTTCTATTTCTAGCTTGCTTTCATGTGTGTATCTTAATAACCCTTCCTATTTCCTCAGTCCTAAAATAATTTCTAGTGGGTCATACTACAAACATTCATCCTACAACAAACAAAATGGCATCATTTCCCTTTCGAGGGCATCTGTTGCATTTTTATTTTTAGCGATCAAAGGTGGGATAAAGTATGGATAACTTGAGAGTGATCCTTTTTTCTTTGAAACAAAATTCAATTCATTTACAATGATTTTCTGCCTAAGTACTTCATAAGCAAAAAGTAAAGGTGAAATAACTTTAGGCAATTTGAACGGAACTCTTTCAAAACCATATAGACGAATTAGAGAAAAATATTGATAGAGGAACCAAATTCCTATACTTTCCTCCTCCAGTAAGTCTAAGGATTCTCTTTTGTTCCTCTAAAATCCTGTCCAAAGATTCTCCACTCAGTTTTACTTTCAAGTAAAAAGAAGAACAATCTATGTCCTAAACGTAGGAATTAGCCAGGTGTTTTGGATAAATTACATCATTCCATTGGAAAACTTTTTTTCTTTATCATTTTCTTCTTTAACATCTATGAGGAGTTTGGTAGATAAGAAGTAACAAGTTTAAATAAACCAGACAAAATGGACTGGGTATGTGTAGAAAGTTCAATTGAAATAGCTTGAACTAAGTATTGCATAAAATTGATCATATGTTAGTTAAAGCTCATGGTGATAAGTCGAATAGCTAGGAAGATAGACTCTTCTATCTTCAAATCATCAGCTAGTCCAAAAATGATAGAGAAAAGGGATGTCAAGATCTAGTACAAGGGTTTCAAAAAATTGGTAGGAATAGGGAATTGTGATTTTAGATTGGGATCAGGGTTTTGGAGTAGACTCATAAATAACTCAATTGTATCTTCTTCTACCCAAGTGATGGGTTCCTAGTCTAATCCCTTATATGTTATCTCCATTCTCGAAGCTAGGATGTCGAGCATTTTAGAAACAAATTCTTCATTAAGATCGAGAAATGCCTTATGGTCTAAGGGAGAGATGATATCGTGAGGTTTAGGTTCAAAATGCTTGTCGAGCATGAGAATAGAATCTGGGTCAAAATGGATGGGGGTAGCGTAGCAGCTAAAACCCTGGATTTCAAAACGCATAGGTCTTCATTAGAGATATTCAAAAAGGAATTCAAGGTTCTTTTCAGAGTAAGGACATCTATTAGATGTGTTTGGGTATCCCTAACACCAGATAATTGATTTAATAAGGCCTCCTTAGACGACCGTTCTGACATATTTCCACTCCTTAGAAACTATAACAATGGGCGGCTAAAAAATGTAAGAGCAAAGGAGAGGAGATTTCTTGGTTAGTGTCGATAATGTTTCAGTCTCAAGCCTACATGTAGAGGGAAATTCTCACCACTCTTTTAGTTGTCAAGCGATATACAAGGAGAAAGGAAGAAGCGCCAACAGAATGCTGAAAATATGGTGGAAATAAGTTTTAACTAGGTTATGAAAATGATTAATGAAGTATGAAATTTGTCGCATCACAGTTGGCGAGCTCAGGGACTGAGCAAGGGACCCATCCATTAAGCGATGTAGATGGGTTAAGTATCGTTCAATCCATGGCCTAATGTTCGTTGATGTGTATGGGATGAATAGTCTGAATTACATTGGGTCAGAATTTTTTTTTTTATCATTCTTGCATATTCAGTTCCAATGTAATGTGTCATCCGTTAGATGAGTTTTGAATGAATGGTCGTGATACATCATGTAGGAACTTGGGTTTTATCTCCCACACACCTCCACATGTGATGGGGTATTTTTGTACATTGATTAAACATTGGATAGTCTAATTGTCAAAAAACTTATAGATACTTACGCTCATCAGGGATAATAAAGCAGATAAAATCTATGCAGGTTATGACTTGATGGGTTGTTGTGAACCATTAATCTTAAGAAAGTGCATGATCAAACATAAGATTTGTGCATTCGATACTATGCTCTCCCTTTTTAAATAACTATTAAAGAGTGCACTTGTATAAATTAGAATTCTTATTTCGAGAGGTTGGGGGGTAAGTTTAGTGGATGACAAGTAGCACTATAGGGAATAAGAAAACATGTAATTGTCAGGAAAATATCAGCACTGCAAAGGAAAATGTGTAGTCAAAAAGGATGTGAATTATACGTTGTCCAAGTGGCTAGTGAAACAGAGGCTAACAGAGAGAGAATAGAATAGCATCCAATATTAAAATAGTTTAGTGATGTATTTCCTAAGGAAATACCAATATTTCCACCCAGAAGAGAAATTGATTTCTCAATTGAGTTGTTTCCAAGGTCAGCACTAGTGTTTAAAGCTTTGTATTGCATGAGCATGCCAAATTTGTTGGAGCTTAACTTACAATTGAAGAAGATGTTGGACTAGGGATATATTAGAGTCAATATATTTCCTTGGGGAGCCCCGTTACTATTTGTGGAGAAAAAGGATGGCACGGTGAGATTATGCGTTGACTATAGATAGTTAAACAAAGTCTTTCGGTAGAAATCACATGAGAGAATTTTTTGGCCAATGCATTTCGAACCAACAAGTGTGGTTCATCATCAGGACCAGATGAAGAGGCAGACCATGGCAAAGGCTTAAATAGAGAACAATGTAGAGACATAATTTCAAGTAACGACTATATTTGAACAATTTTGTTTAAATTATAATATTGATTTATTAATATATTAAAAACAATATTATTAAGTAACGGCTATATTA
>APFE030361607.1:26584-40050 GCA_000404065.3 Pinus taeda
ATATATATATCCAAAGAAAAATAATCAATAAATAAAATGGGGTCAACAATAAAATATGGGGCTCATGCCCATTAAACAAGTAACCAAAATGCTAAAAGGAGTTAAGAACAAATAGGGTGATAAAATACATAAAAACATGAAGGATCAAGAAAATAACTCTAATGAAGAATAAATCAACAACAAATACTATAAAAAGGATGTCAATACCTACATAGAATTAAAATAATAATAATAATAATAAAAACTAGGAGGACAAGACAGGGACCCAACTTCCACTGATATTCCAACCATCATCTCTATTCAAATTATTGGGTCTTTTTTCAATTTCTAGAGCCTCCCTCAATTTTCGATGATGAAAATGACTAACCTTAGCAATGACTTGGGCCTCCTCAATGCAGATGTGATGCTTAGATTTATCTACATGCTCCACCAAAGCAGAGGAGCGGGTCCTGCCATGCTTGATGTAGCAGCATGCTCACAAATCCTTTGATTAATCGAGCAACCAGTCTCACCAATGTAGGGAGTCCCACAAGAACATGGGATAACGTAAACACCCTTCATATTCTTAGGGTCCACTAGGTCTTTTACAGATTTAAGGGAGCTCTGTATGGTATTTAAAGGTCGAAAGGTTGAAGCCACCTTATGCTTCCTTAGGATCCTTGTAATCTTGTCAATGGCCCCTTGGATAAAAGGAAGATGAAAACCAAAAAATCGATCCTTGATATCTTTCCTAGTACTAGGACCTTTTTCAGCTCTGAGGAAAGCCTTAGTACATTGGTGTCTATTATACCCATTATTAAAGAAAACACTTAGGAGATGTTCTTTCTCTTCCTTAAGATGGTTCTCATCAAAAACTCTTAAAGCTCTAATTGCTAAGGTGTTGAGAACACCAAGATTCTGAGCTGGGAAATGATGAGAATTAGCATGAAGATATTGTTTTGTATGAGTTTTCTTACGATATACCGAATGAGAGAAAGAGCCATTATCATTCCTTGAGAGGAGGAAGTCAAGGAAGGGAATACTACCATTATATTCAAATTCCATGGTGAACTTTATAGAACTAGATTGATTGTTAAGATGGAGGAAAATTAGTTCCAAATTTTCTTTACCATGGGACTAGATGACAAAAGTGTCATCCACAAACCTCGTCCACAACTTGAGTAGAAGACGAGAATAGGCTAATGCCTTTGATTCAAAATCCTCCATGAATAGATTAGCTACCACAGGGGAGAGGGGGGAACCCATGGCGACACCACAAGTTTGCTCATAGAATTCCCCATCGAATGAAAAGAAAGTAGAAGTAAGACAAATACCAACTAAATAAGCTAATCAGGATTTGTGATGCGCTTGATGACTTCGATGGCCTCGTTGATAGGGATATTAGTGTCGAGAGAGACCACATCGAAGCTCACAAGCTTGTCATCTGGATCAAGCTTGAAACTCTTTAACTCATTAACAAACGATGCAGAGTCCTTGACGAAGGATTATGTGTGGCCAACAAGGGGCTTAAGCTTCTGGGCTAAATATTTAGCAAGAAGATAAGTTGGCCCTCCTACCGTGTTGACAATGGGTCTCAGAGGAGCCCCTTCCTTATGAATCTTTGGCAAACCATAGATTTTGGGGGTAAGAGGGAAACTTCAATAAGCTTATGACTGAACGAGCTAAACGAGCTAACAGATTGAAAGAGATAGTTGAATAAATCCATAGTCAAGAACAAGTATCATTTGCCTATGATTAATGACTTGTTTGATCAGTTGAGAGGAGTTGTAGTATTTTTGGAGATAGACTTAAGGTTTGGCTACCATCAGGTATGCATTAAGGATGAAGATATATAAAAGACAACTTTTAGAATCAAGTATGGATGTTATGAGTTCGTGGTGGTGTCATTTTAACTGACCAATGGTCCAATAATATTCATGTGTTTGAAGAATAATGTTCCTAGTCCATATTTGGAGAATTTTGTCTTGGTATTCGTAGATGACATCTTGGTTTGTTCTAGGACCAAGGAAGAACATGAATAACATTTATAAGCAGTATTACAACTACTAAGAGAGCACAAGATTTATGCCAAATTAAATAAATGTGATTTATTCCAATGACAAGTTCAGTACGTGGGACACATTGTTTCCCAAGAAGGATTGGCAGTAGATCTTGAGAAGATCAAAGCCATCATGGAGTGGACTACACCTCAGAATGTGGAATAAGTCAAATCCTTTATGGGATTGTCTTGTTATTACTGAAGGTTCATTTGAAACTTCTCAAAGATTGGACAACCAATCAAACATTCCAAAGGAGTTAAATTCCAAGGGACATTAGAATGTGTAGTTGATTTTGAGAAATTAAAATACCTACACACACATGCACCACTATTGAGAATATAATATTTACAAAAATATTTTATGGTGTGTATAGATGCTTCCAAGGAAGGGATTGGTGGATTCCTAATGCAAGAAGGAAATATGATTTTCTATGAAATGAGAATTCTAAATGAGCACGAGAGAAACTATGTCACTCATAACTTGGAGCTCGCAGAAATAATGCATGCATTAAAAATGTGGAGGCACTATTTTCTGGGTTGGAAGTTTGTTTTGATGTCAAATCATGGAGGGTTGAGATATGTATTTTACGAACCCAAGTTAAATGCAATATAAACAAGGTGGATAACCCTAATCAATCAATTCAACTTTGAAATAAAGTACATTAAGGGAAAGGAAAACAAAGTGGAAAGTGCACTTAGAAAAAGGGTGCAAGTGGATCGTATGACAAACATAAGTACTTACGAAGTTGATATCAAGGAGAGGATCAAGGAATAATTACTTCAGAAGGACCATTATCAACATGTGAAGGAGTGGTTGTAGTAAGAGCCAAAAGGAGCATTGAGTAAGAATTACTCACTTAAAGATGATGGTATGTTGAAATTCCAAGGTAGATGGTATATAGCTTGCATGAGTGACTTGAAGAAGCTCATCTCTGATGAATTTCATAGAATATCTTAATTAGGTCATCCTGGTTATGATAAAATGTTATCATCTATGAAAAATATGTACTACTATTCAAGCATGAAAACGAAAGTTTCTAATTATATTGTCGGATGCCTGGAAAGTCTGCAAGTTAAAGTGGAGTGTAGATATTGAACAGGATTATTACAGCCAATCACCATTCCTAAGTGGGAGTGGGAAGTCATATTTATAGACTTCATCACAATATTACCAAAGACATCTAGACAACATGATGTTATAATGGTGGTAGTGGAAAAACTTAGTAAGATAGTGCATTTTATAATTGTCAATTCCACCCACAAGGAAATTGATATTACTTATATTTTCAATAAGGAAGTGTTTATATTGCATGGTATACCCAACAAGATCAATTTGGATTAAGATTCCAAGTTCACCTCATTAAAAAGAATTGTTTATAAGTTTTGGAATAGAGCTAGAGTTTAGTAAACGAATGGACAGATTGAACGAGTAAATAAGGTGTTGGAAGACATGCTAAGAATGTATGTCATGCATCATCCCAAGAGGTGGGAATATTTAAATCTTTAGTAGAATTTTCCTATAACAATGGATATTAGGAATTATTAAAGATAAGTTCTTTTGATGCTTTATATGGCAAAATATGTGTCACGTACCAGCTGAAATGAAAAAGTGAAAAGGGTAGTTCTTAAACCTGATATTATGAAAGAAATGGAATAGGAAGTAGTTGTTATCAGATGAAAATTGAAAATAGCTCAACATAGGAAAAAGAGTTTTGAAAATCAATAGAGAATTCACAATCAATTCCAAGTGGGAGAACATGTGTATCTCCGCATTAGACCAAGAAAATTTTCACTAAAAAAATGGATCTTGTGCTAAGTTAGCACCAAGATTTTGTGGTACCGTTTCACATTTTAGAAAGAGCGAGGTCAGTGACTTATAGATTAGCCTTGACACCAACAATTAAATCACATAATATTTTCAATATTTATATAATTAAAAAGTACGTTCATGATGTTAATCATGTTGTTGATTAGTCTATGATACAGGTGGAATTCAAGGGATAATTCTAACCAGATCCATAATGCATTCTAAATTGGAGGCAGATCATGTTGAAAAAATGTAACTAGTATAGTTATTCATAATTTTATGGTAATGATGTAATTTATTTTTCAAAAGAAAGAAGAAGAAATTTTATTATAAATTAAATTATCTTATTAAATCATGGGTTTCATGCTTGGGTCAATCGTTTATAGGTCAAAGCCTCCATTGTAGGCTCCTAGGGTTTATGTCAAGTCTCATTGTCCATTTCATAATATAAAATACCCTTCTTGGGATTAATTTGTCAACAAAGAAATTTATTTTAATGTAAAATAGGTAAATTAGGCCTCCTCCTCCAAGTCGACCTCAAGGGAGGACAACTTGGCCTCATTAGAAGAATTTTACCTCACACAAGGACTATATATAAGTAGCATTTCAACTCATTTGGAACACACTCACTCAAAAATTTTGATCTTCAATTGTCAAAGGCATAAAATGATAGTGAATTTGTTGGAGAAGGATTGAAGAAGTTGAAAGACAAAAATCAAGTTCTTGGGCAATCTATCTCTCACACATGTGAAGTTTCTAGATTGTAGCTAGGCTGAAATTCTGATGTTGTTGGAGTTGAAGTTCTGGATTTTAGTTGGGCCACAATGCTGAAGTTTCTGGGCATGAAGTCCTGGATTGTAGCTAGGCCAAAATGCTGAGGTTACTGGGGTCAAAGTTCTCGATTGTCGCTGACCCGAAATTCTAAAGTTGTTGGAGGTTGAAATTCTGGATTATTATTGGGTTGAAGCTGCTGGACAAGAAGAGAGTAATAAATTTTGGTGAATCATATTTGAGGGATGACTTGGTGGAGGAGGAAAGTCTTTTGGTCTAGGGTCTTGATCTATCTCAACTTCAACTTGCTAATGGAAGAGTTTGACTAGGTTTTCCCCTATAGAGGGGTTTTAGCATTGGTTGAGTGCCTATATATGGTGTCCCTGATCTTCATGTTTTTATTTGATGATTGTTTGATGAAAAAATGATAGAAGAAGAAAAAAAACAGTTAATAAGAACACAGAAATATCATAAGTAATTATGAATAAAAGAAAAAAAAATTCCTTTCTGATTTTCTAACATGGTATCAAAACTAAGGTGAAGAAGGAAGAAAAAGGAAGCTTGAAGATCTATTAAAGAAAAGGGGATCAAAGGAAGGTCATTAAGGAAAAGGATTGCATAAGGAAATAAGCCTACTATCTATATGAACTATGTCAACTACAAAGAAAGGAGAAAACAAGCTAGGAGGATCCTCCAACTACAGGGCATGGACAAAGAGGATAGATCTTATCCTTGGTAAGCACAAATTTTTAGATCTTGTTCAAGGAAAATTAAAGAAACCATGCAAGAAAGGAGAAGTTTAGAGAAATCAAAATCTTGGCCATGAATCTAATAGTAGATGGAGTAAAGGACAACCTAATTACATATATATGCAACATAGACTCCGCTCAAGAAATATATGAATCTCTCTCCAAGTTATTCACCATCAAGAACTTTGGTCAAATAGCTAGCCTAAAGAATGAAATAAGGACAATAAAGATGAAAAAAGACGATATCATAACATCATATTTTTTAAGGATATCTAGAATAAGATATGTACTCCAAGCAATAGATGAGTTTGTACTAGAAAAAGAACTTGTAATTGCTGCTTTTCTCAGTCTACCAAAATCTTGGAGTGCTTGTGCATCAGGAATTAGTAGTTGGAAGGATAATCAAGCATTCAAACAAATGTGGAATTCATGCAGTCAAGAAGAAGCCCAAATATCATTAGTATACAACAAGAAGGAGGATTAAGAAGAAAACACATCTAATGCCTATTCTGCTGATCACAAGAAGAAGGGAACCTTCAAGAAGTTCAAATGACCACAGAAGAAAGTTTACCTATCCAAGATTGAATGTTAAAATTGTCACAAGATGGGTCATTACAAAAATCAATGTCCTAAGAACTCAAGGAATAAGAAGAGAGAGAGGGAAAAAGAAAATATTACCGATGAAGCTCCACCTAAAAGAAACAAGACTGAAGAATCAGAAGTCAAAGAGTTATAATAATAAGTCCTCTCTTACATATCCTTCATAATCTTCTATTATAAGTTTTGTGTTGTTTTCCTTTATGTTTTGATTTCTAAGAGTTTGTAGGTCTAACATGTTGTGTTAGAAAATTTTTGAATTATTTGGATAAGTTGTAGCTGTCCCTTAAAAATATTGAATTAAGAGGTAGCCTTCACCATTTTACTAAAAGATAAGTATCTTGTTCCTTGTTTTTCTCTTTTATGTTTAGTTTCCTCCTCGTGTCAAAATTTTCTTGTATTGTATACTAATAACCTTTTCTTTTTGTTTTCCGTGGTAGGAAATATTGCAGAATACATAAAGGCTATGGAGGAGACTTCAAAGGAATGACTTGTATCATGAAAGAATTTTTGTTGTGAAGGAAGCCCTTCAAGAACTGAAGTCCTACAAGGTTTGTGAAAGAACAACTCAAGGTATGTCTTAGGTTATAAGTTTTGTTATAAATTTCTCTTCATGTAAAAGGTACAATCATTATTCTTTGAAATTTACTTTATATTACTCACATTGTTATGTCCAGGTTTTGAATCATAGAGATTCATGTTAGGGTGATTAATCATTAGAATGAATCTACCCTCACTATAATATTTGTTGTTATTTGATCATTCTTATGAAACCTCAACCCTTAGGGTTCACTATAAAACCCTAGACTCTTGTCACTAAGGGTATGTCAATGTTAAAATAATGAAACCCTAATCTACTTAGAGGTTGTGTATAAAATATAGAAATCCCATTATTTTAAAGTTTAGGGTTTTTGGTAATGTCATGGTAAAAATCTTATTCCTTTAAGGTTTGTTGTTAATGTCTAAGTTATATAATGAAACCCTATATTTTTAGGGTTTGGTGAATTAGGATTTATAAATAAAACCTTTGTAATAGTTATAGTTAGAATCCTAGGAATGAAACCCTAGGTGAATATTTGTTTGTTTGATCGAAAACCTAGCGTGGTCAAAATTGTTGCATAGCTAACTTTGATGTATTTATGTTTGGGTTTACCTAGTAGGTATGAATACTGATATAAGATGTTAATGCATGATAATGAAATCCTAGATATGTATATGCATGTATGTTATCTTCATTGAGATTTATATTCTAGGGCATGATGATATTGTTTTCAATCATTGATATGATTTAGTTTTGATGATAAAATCTAGGGTTTGCAACAAACCCTAGTAAAATCATTCATGTAGTTTTAAAAGAATATTGTTGAAACATTATATCTATAATAATATTATTGAATTGATATCTTGATTTATTTTCTAATATCTAAGGATTTCTGTCTCGAAGATAGAGTCTAGGGTTTGTGATAAAAACAAAGCAAGTTGTTGAAATCTAGTATATAAAATATGTCACCCTTGTTGAATATGAACCTAAATAGGTTTATGTATTTGATTAATGATTTGATGCTTCCATTGTAATGATATGATTTTTATATAGTTAACTTCATGCTTCTATATATTTGTATTTTGTTGTACTTGCTTTAAATTTTTGTAGGTGCATAATCTTCAATATGTTGAAGATGTTCGTAATTAATGATAGTGATGAAGCATGATGATGATAAAGATGACCTTGATGTCATAAGGAAGAATGAAGCCTTGAAAAGTTAAATTTTCTTCGATGTTATAAAAGAAGGAAGTTGTTGAACTCCCTAAGTTGAGAGAGACTTGAGATAGAAAAAATGGTATACCACTCCAGTTAAGAGGGAGAGCATGTTATGGAAATTTATAATACCTTAAAGAAATAATGGATGAAAGTACTACAGATGAATTTTATGATTCATGAATTTGTAAAAAAAATACTTAAAGAATACTAAAAACTATTTGGTGTTATTGAAGAAGTGAATGAAGAAGAAAGCTTCCAAGAAGTTGCATTTGGATAACTTAATGATGATATAAGTAGCATCAGGATGATTGAGGACCCAAAAGGTTTGTGTTTACTTATATTTAAAGGATATTACTGATTGTGGTTGTGATTTTGTAGGATCTCTCCATAAAATTTTGAATGTATGAAGCATGCTTGGATTGGTGGATATATTTGATTTATTTTATTAGGAGAGATGAAGCATCTTATGGCAAGATTCTTGGGAGGACATCTGGTCATCCTATGTGTTGATGTCTAGATATTGAAGTAGGGAGGGTGGCATTGGTCATTGATCTATGACCTTGGATATGCACCTAGATCCTTGGGTTGGTGGTAGAGCTTAAAAGCCTTATGGTACCTAGAGTGGCTAAAGATTGAGTTCACCTTAGTCCCACCCGATTAGAGTACCCTGGCCAGCTATCTAATCTATAGCACTGTGTGTGTTGTGACTCTTCATAAAGCATATAATTTTGAGATCTTCCATGTACCTTTGTATATATGTGATTATGAATACCTCTCTAGTTAAGAGGGAGTGTTGAAAAAATGTAACTAGTATCGGTCTTCATAGTTGCATTTGAGTCATGGTGTAAATTATTATAAATGAAATTAACTTATTAAAGCATTGGTTTTATGCTTGGGCCAACGGTTTATAGGTCAAAGCCTCCATTTTATGCCTCTATGGTTTATGTCAATTGTCCTTGTCCATTTCATAATATAAAAGACCCTTCTAGGGTTTCATTTCTCAAGAAAAAATTATTTTAATGTAAAATAGGTCAATTAGGCCTCCACCAATTTGGCCTCAAGGAAGGACAAGTCAACCTCATTAGAATAATTTGACCTCACACAATGACTATATATAAGTAGTAATTTGACTCATTTGGAACACACTAACTCAACAAGTTCGATTTGCAGTTGTTAGAGGTAGAAAAGGTAAAATAAGTTGTTGGAGAAGGATTGAAGAATATGGAAGACAAAAAACAATTTCTTGGGCAATATATCTCTCACACGTGCAAAGTTTCTAGATTGTATCTCGACTAAAATTCTAAAGTTGTTGGGATCGAAGTTCTAGATTGTAGTTGGGCCGAAATCCTGAAGCTACTAGGGTCGAACTTCTGAATTGTAGCTGGGCCAAAATTTTGAAGTTATTGGGGTCAAAGTTCTGCATTGTAGCTAGGACATAATTCTGAAGTTGTTGGGGGTCAATATTCTAGATTGTTGTTGGGCCTAAGCTAATGGACAAGAAGAGACCACTGAATTTTGGTGAATCATATTGGAAGGCTAACTTGGTGGAGCAGGGAGATCCTTTGATCTAGGGTCTTGGTCTATCTCAACTTGAATTTGCTAGTGGAAGAGTTTGACTAGGTTTTCCCCTATAGAGGGCTGTTAGCCCTGGCTGAGTGCTTATATATAGTGTCCCTTATCTTCACGTTTTGATTTGATGATTTCTCAATGAAAATAAGATAAAAGAATAACAGAATAAAATTTAATAAGAACACATAAATATCACAAGTAATTATCAATATAAGAAAATATTTGTGCCTTTCCAATTTTCTAATAGATCACGCTCCAGAATCGAGTAATAGAGCGGGGCAAGGTGTAGTGGAATCACTTTAGACCAGATGAATCTTCTTGGAAAGTGAATTATCATATGAGGGTATCATACCCCTTTTTGTTTACATTGTCAATGAATGTGAAGATTTGTGAATATAAATATTTTTGTTTTTTTTTGTATTATGTGTATAGAACATCGAGGACAATGTTCCTCTAAGGGGGTGGGGTCTATGACAACCCTTTCTTGTATTCCTCATGTAAATTTCACTACCTTTATTAATTCATGTTACTTATGTGGAGATACAAATGATGACTAGGATGGAGGAGTGGACACAGGTCAAAGATTGAGGAGGAGTTGCTTAGGAAGTGTTTAAATGTGAGACACTTCATTTATTCATGTTACTAGTTCCCTAACAGAATTGAAGAGTCTTCACAATAGACAAGGATGTGGAGTATTGGTTACCTGAGAAAAATGAAAATTCCCATACTTCCTATGATCTTGTGAGACGTAATGGTGAAGTCAACATGCAAGAGATGGGAGGGAAAGGTTACCAACAAGAATGACCTGTCAGGCTAGGAGTAACTCCACGAATGAATTGTTGTTTCTTCATTAATAGAAAGCATGGATATATACAAGGAGAGGGATACTCTTTGGTTTCATATCCAATGTCTTTGAATTTTCCAATTTCTTTTATTTTTCTATTTACAATATGTACTTGGATTTTCCTAATCCCAAAGATTAGGTGTCAACATTACCCCCTTAATTTGAAGGGATGTTGGTGAGTCCAAGAATCATTTTGAATCTTTCAAAATTTTCCCTTCCAAGTGCTTTGGTGAATATATCGTCAATCTGCTCATTTGTGAAACAATCTCATAGGTGGATTGTCTTGGCCTCAACATGATGTAGAATCAGATGATATTTTGTATTAATGTGTTTGGTTCGATCATGGAACTTTGGGTTATTAGCCAACTTTATTGTAGAATTGTTACCAATTAAAAGAGGAGTTGAATGCATGTGTTTCTCTTGCAAATCTTGCAAAAAAATTCTGAGCCACACAATTTCCTTTGTTGCTTCAGTTACTACCACATATTCTTCCTTAGTTTTCGAATCTTCTAGAACTAATTTTTTGTGTGACCTCTAAGAGACAGCTCTTGATCCAAGACTCATAACATAACTTGAAGTAGATACTACAGTTTCTTTATCTCCATCAAAATCTGAATCAAAGTATCCAATCAATTTTAAGTCATCCACCTATGTATTCTTGAGTCTAAAATCTTGAGTTCCCTTCAAGTACTTTAGAAATATTTTTGCAGCAAACTAATGACCCTCACAAGGCATTTTCATAAACCTGGAGAGGATTCCAATAGAAAATGAAATGTTTGGTTTGCTAGTAATCAGGTAGTTGAGACTTCCTATGAGATATTTATATTTTGTTGCATCCTCAAATTATGTTCCTTCAGTTGATGTGAGCTTTAAGTTTTGTTCCATTGGAGTAGTCAAAGGATTGCACTCATCCATGCCAAACCTATTCAATAGATCTCCAATGTACTTCTTCTGAGAGAGGAATATAAACATCATATGTTGGGTTACTTTAATACCAAGATAGTAGTGAACATAGCCCAAATATGTCATTTCAAAACCTTTCCTTAGTTATTTCTTTATGGATGCAATGTAATTCTCATTGTTCCCTATCATAAGAAGATCATCTATATACACCACAATATATACATGTGTTTTGTCATTTCATGACAAACAAAGTTGCATCAATCATAATGTTTGAAAATGAGTTTTAGGAAATGCTTAGTTAATTTCTCATAACATGCTCACGATGCTTGCTTGAGGCCATACAAGGATTTTACAATATTGCATACTTTGTGTTCCTGACTCTTCACAACAAATCCTTCTTGTTGGGATATAAAACATTCTCTTTCATATCTCCATTCAAGAAAGTAGTTTTTACATCCATTTGATGGACTTTCAAACTATTATGAGATATCAAGGCAAAGAGTATATGGATTGTATCCCATTTTCCTATGGGGAAAAAGTTCTCCACATAATCAACCCCTTCCTTATGTGCAAAACATTTTTCCACAAGCCTGGCTTTATGTTGTGCTCTACAAACAACCCCCCATTTCAAGTCATTTTTATTCATAAAACATTAAACTATGAAATGGGTCCCTTTAAAATAAAGTTGATATCAATACTTTTATTTTTCAAAAGGTCCGATAATCAAATGAACGCTTTATAAAACCCTTTTTAAACAATACCCATTTAAAGAAATAAAGCGAATCTTGGTCATTGCGATAAAGCGATCGCAAGATCGCATATCGCAATGACATAAGAGACATATAAAGTGGCACAAAGCTTTCCGCCGATGCAACATCGCATTCGGCAATCGGCGATATCCAATGCATGACCAAAAGAGCCCCATTCCATTTGCCCCGATGCGATGCGCAATCGGCATTCGGCGATCGGCGGGTTACCTTCGCTTAAGTCTCAACGCACATAAAGCTTTTCGCCGATGCGATATCGCATTCGGCGATCGGCAGTACCTGATATACATTGTTAAGGCGCATTTGTCATACCCCGATGCGATGTGATAAGGCACAGTTTTCAATAAAAAGTCGTTAAAGTGATTGGAAAGCTCAATTTATTCATATTTAAGGCATAATCACTTCCACTCAGCCGCCAATACGTCCATTGCATGCTTAAGGAGATTACTCGCCCGAATAACGATATAATGGGCATTTATAGGGTGACAGGTTTTATACGGCCAATTAATGGAATCATGTCTTAAAATCTTTCCATGGATTGTCTCTGTGCCCGTTTTAAAAGCTCTATATCTTACTGCACACCTATTCATATGTTATCACTTGCAAGTTTTCATTGTTATCTCTCTGTATTACGCACAATTGCCTCTCTGTGCAGAATTCATTCATAGACAGGAGTTCGAGCATGATGGGTAAGAAATCTAAGAAGACTGCGAGTGCTTCCAATCCACCTGTCGCAGGACAAGCTGCTGCAAACAAGAAGAAAGGCCTAATATCTGATACTACATGCACGGGCCTCGCCAGAGTTACTTGACAAGGCACTTATGACTTAATTGAAGCCGAGAAACCAAAGAAGACAGTAACAGAAGCTACCGTGGATTCACTACGGAAGTCTGATTGCACTCTAAAAGATTTAGCCGACTCTTTCCTTCATAGGATAGCAGCCAGGGAGCAAATTCTCCCATACACAGACGTTGTGCGATGGGCAATTGAAGAAATCCCAATCATGGACAGAACTTTCAGCACCAGAGATGGGATGATTTTCGGATCATTCAAGGCAGATGACTTAAGGAAAATGTATCATTTGCCCGAGCCAGAGAAAATATATAATAGCGCCTTCCTGGAGAAGTTCGCAAGCGAAAATGAAATTGAATCCGAACCCATCAAGGATTGGAGACAGAATCCAAACAAGCACAAACACAAATCTTCCGGTAAGTATTCGGTTGATTCTTTGGCTTTTCCTTATTGTTATGTGGGTATAATGATGTGTAGGCTATGGGGGTTGCACGACTCTGCTAGTTTTACCATAGAAATGGTTCCTCTTATGGAGGCGGCAGTAAACAGTATAATTATGGATTGGGCTACTATCCTCTCGGATAAACTAGCAGTAGTTGTTCGTGACTTTAGAAATAAGACTGTGGTCACTGAAAGGAAACTCCCCCCGTTTTACTATAGTGCATATATCTTAGACACATTATGTTTCAATTCCGAATTTCCTGTTCTCGGTTGGAGGTGGACTGCACAAGACCCCTCGCCCATTCATATATACCACCAAAAATTGTGGAAGTCTTCTTACAAAAACCACCTGTATCAAATCTGTAATGGCTTTATGGTGCCCATTTACTATTCCATTTTTGACAAACCAATTTCGAAGATTTCCTATCA
>APFE030361609.1:0-10624 GCA_000404065.3 Pinus taeda
TTATTTTTCCATTTTAAATAATCGATTAATGATCGAGGGATAATCGCTTTGTTGATTTTTAAATAAATATGTTCGCACATACTTATTAAATTAAATTATTATGTTGGGCATATAATTAGTTATTATACTAAATGTTGCAAAGGAAACGTCGTAAGGCAATATCGTAGGAAAGAGTAGCATTAACAGTGAATGTGTCACTTGCAACATCTGGAGCAAAAATCATGGATGTCGTTAATACTCAAAACCAATACAACAATTTGAAACTTTATGAAAGCATACAAAAAATTAAGAACATTGTTTCTCTTCTTATGTTTAGCACAAAGACCTTAGCAACTCACTAATGATATTATATATATTGTATTTACTAGTCATGTTTGGACACTAATGTCACATGATCAAGTCTTTAACATGGATGCTTTTGCTGATGTTGATTTAATATAAATATTTTTTTATAAATCACCTTATTCACATACTTTGTTTCAGTCTTTTGCATTTATATATGAGGTAATTTTGGTCGATATAAAGTAGAATGGAACAGAGAATTCTCATAATTGGTCAATTACTATGATTTTCTTGTTAAAGCACCTATTGTTAAAAATATTCTCCATACACATTTTATATGAAATGAACCAAGGACAAAATTGAAGAGAGAACTCAAACAAAATAAAATAAAATAATTCATATTATAATTTAAATATTCAATTAAATCGCATGACATATCACATCTTTTTCATCATAAATATTATGCAGGTTGGTTTCAACTTGTACAATATTTATTTATTACTTTTTTCTTGGTTATATATTGTTTACCACAAATATAAACGTGCATCCAAAAATAAAGTAATAAATGCTATATAGATTGAGATATATTCCATTTGATTTATCTACTATATATCATTATTAATTTATTTGTGGGCGCATGATGTTTATCCATTCTCAAAACTTCCTATAATGTGGACCCTTTATCAAACCTAAAATAAAAAGGTAAATTTCATTACTCAAAAGATAAATAATGACAAAATTCTATTAGTCTATCTCTACTTGATTGGGTGTGAAAATGAAATCCACTTATATTTTTATTATATCATAAAGGTATAAATATGGACAATGTTTTCTACATAAAATATGGAAAACTATGACATCAAAAGTAAGGGAAAGATTCAAAATAAAGATTCTTGTATATTGTAGGAAAATTCAAAGATCTTAAATACCTTAACATATAATCCACGGCATAAATAGGCATAAATACATCACTTATTCTTAAAAATGACACATAAACGTCATGGCTTAGTGAGTAGGAGAACACCATCAAGGAATGGATCATCTCATTATTATAGATTAGTCCATATCCAATGTTAAGAGGTTACATATCAATGAAAAATAGGTCTCAATGATCATTATTAGACTCAATGGGTTTAACATTCTCCAAAATAGTAGGAACAAAATTTAGAAATTTATCCTCTAGTTGTATATTATGATGGGGTGGCTAATTGTGCCTACTTTCTCTCATCTCCATAAATGCACAAATAACCCTAATGGATTATTGGACATGAATCTATGGCACCATTGAGAAATTGTGTGGCTAGGGGAGGAACCAAGTGTCTCCTTGCTCATGTGATAGATAGTGCATCTCGAAATCTCTAATCTCTAGAGGAATTGTGTCATTTGCATCTCTATCATTCCCACATGTAGGGACAAGTTAGTAAGAATAAAGTTATTGTTAAATCATAAAAAATAAGAAATGTTCCATAATATCAAATAAGACCTCATTCCACTTATTCCATAAAAAATAAAAATAAAAATAAAAAGATATACATTAATAAATTAACATTGATCCAAAATTATACAATCCTTGGAATCTTAATATTATCTCTCAAGAGAGCTATCTAGAATATAGATGTAACGATATGTTTATTAAACAGGTATTCATCCCCTCTAGAATTAATCTTGAATATAGATGTAAGGATATGTTTATTAAAAAGGTATTCATCCCATCTAGAAGTAAACTTGGGAAGGGGAAAAATTTAGAAAACAATATTGAGTACTCACAGTTGTTCCAATTTATGACACTAAGGTTTCTAAATTACTAAGTCTATGGTTTATGGGGAGGGTGTATATTGTTCACCGAAATTATCAATGCCCATACAACCATAAAGTAATAAATGTTATATAGGTTGAGATATATTTCATTAGATTTATGTACTATATATCATTATTAATTTATTTTTGGGTTCGTGATGTGTATTCCTTCCCAAAATGTTTTATAATGTGGACCCTTTACTCAAACCTAAAATAAAATGGTAAAGTTCATTTTTCAAAAAAGTAATAATGACAAAATTCCATTAGTCTATATTTTCTTGATTGAGTGTGAAAATGAAATCCAATTATATTTTTATTATATTAGCAAGGTATAAAAATCGACAATGTTTTTTACATAAAAGATGGAAAACTATGACATCAAAAGTAAGGGAAAAGTTCAAAATAAAGATTTTTGTTCATTGTAGGAAAAGTCAAAAATATTAAATACCTTAACATATAATCCATGACACCAAAAGGCATGAAAACATCGCTTATTCTTAAAAATGACACATAAACATCATGGCTTAGTGAGTAGGAGAATACCATCAAGGAATGCATCATCTAATTATTAGAGATTGGTCCATATCCAATGTTAAGAGGCTACATCTCAATGAAAATTAGGTCTCAATCATCATTATTAGACTCAATGGGTTTAACATTCTCCAAAATATTAGGAACAAAATTTAGAAATTTATCCTCTAATTGTATATGATGGGTTGGCTAATCATGCCCACTTTCTCTCCTCTCCTTAAATGCTCAAATAAACCTAATGCATTACTGGACGTGAATCTATGAGACCATTGAGAAATTGTGTGGCTAGGGGAGGAACCAAGTGTCTCCTTACTCACATGATAGATAGTGCATCTCAAAATCTCTATTCTCTAGGGGAATTGTGTCATTTGCATCTCTACCATTCATACCTGTAGGGAAAAGTTAGCAAGAATAAAGTTATTATTAAATCATAAAAAAATATGAAAAGTTCCATAATATCAAATAACACCTAATTCCACTTATTCCATAAAAAATAAAAATAAAAAAAGATATACACTAATAAATTAACATTGATAAAAAATTATACAATCCTTGGAATCTTAATATTATCTCTCAAGTGAGCTCTCTAGGATGTGGATGTAACAATATGTTTAGTAAAAAAGGATCCATCCAATCTAGAAGTAAACTTGACAAGGGGACAAAATTAGAAAACAATATTGAGTACTCATAGTTGTTCTAATTTATGACACTAAAGTTTTTAAATTACTAAGTGAGTCTAGTGTTTATGGGGAGGGTGTATAATGTTCACCATAATTATCAATGTGCATCCAACCATAAAGTAATAAATGTTATATAGGTTGAGATATATTCCATTATATTTATGTACTATATATCATTATTAATTTATTTTTGTGTGCATGATGGTTATTCCTTCCCGAAACTTTTTATAATGTGGACCCTTTATTCAAACCTAAAATAAAATGGTAAAGTTCATTTCTCAAAAGAGTAATAATGACAAAATTCTATTAGTCTATATTTTCTTAATTGAGTGTGAAAATGAAATCCAATTATATTTTTATTATGTTAGCAAGGTATAAATATGGACAATGTTTTTTACATAAAAGATGGAAAACTATGACATCAAAAGTAAGGGAAAAGTTCAAAATAAATATTCTTTTTCACTGTAGGAAAAGTCAAAGATATTAAATATCTTAACATATAATCCATGACATGGAAAGGCATAAATACATCACTTATTCTTAAAAATGACACATAAACATCATGGCTTAGTGAGTAGGAGAGCACCATCAAAAATGGATCATACCATTATTAGAGATTGGTTCAGATCCAATGTTAAGAGGTTACATATCAATGATAATTAGGTATCAGTAATCATTATTGGACTCAATGGGTTTAACATTCTCCAAAACAGTAGGAACAAAATTTAGAAACTTATCCTCTAGTTGTATATAATGGGGTGGCTAATTGTGCCTACTTTCTCTTCTCTCCTTAAATGAACAAATAACCCTAATGAATTATTGGACATGAATCTATGGGACCATTGATCCAAGTGGATATTGGTGGCCACCCGTCTATTCCACCTAGACCTCGAGTCGGTTTCATCTATTTCCTTGTTTATTGCAGTATTTACTATTTTTAGCAGTTTTTCAGGTCCTGAACTTCTAAAGATGTTTTGACACCCTAAATGGCATTATTTTGAGGTCTGCAGCATAACCGTAAGCATGGGCTTGCTGAAAATCTTTAGTACTTAGAGAGATATTTCCAACAAGGTATCGTACACGTAAAACAGAGATAATATGATGAAGTTACGACCCTGGGAAGTTGGTTGCCCAACAAGGCCCACAAACTCTTGGTGTTCCATCTCGTAGGGTTAGGGTTTTGGTTTTTTAGAGTTCTCCCTTGTTTTTCAATAATAAATAGGCCCTTCAACCTCATTGTAACACAGTTCAGAAACATGTAGCCACCACATCTCTTCTCAAAGATAAGCTACTATTGCCCGAGCTAGTTTTATTTCCATTATGTTTGTAAGCATATTTCAGTATTAATATTAATGAAATGAAGTGTTATTTCTACTACATCTTTGTATTTATGGTTATATCTATAATTTGTTTCATTCTTGTTTAATTTCATATCAGTGGTATCAAGGCAATCTTCTCTTTCTCAGTTTTTCTTTGCATGCCCCCAATGAGGTCGAGATATAAGGAGTTAGCTCTCAAGCTAGTCGAACCTTTGCAAGACCAGCCTCGCAAATCTCGATGGCCTCCCATGGAAGAAGAGAAGAAGAAAAGGGGGCAGGATATCCTTTCAAAATATTACTCAAAGAATCCCTTGAGCAACAAAGGAACGCGATGATGGACAACTTTTCCCAGAGCCTTCAACGACTACCCAAACGTGATGCATCTTCTTCCAGTAGCTACTGTGGAAGTGCCACAACCTTTAAGGTACAAGTAAACTTTGACATCCCCATATTTGAAGGCTAGATAGATGTGGACGCTGTAGATAAATGGTTAAATCTACTAGAAGGTTATTTTTTTGTTCATGAATTTTCCTGTCGAGAAAAATTACTTTTGCACTTCTCAAAGTCGCCCCCCACATCAAGGACTAGTGGGAAACCTACTATGAGAAGAAGGAATAAAGTACATCCTCACTATTTTTAGCTGCAACCACTTGGAATTCATTTTGGGATGCCATCAAGGAGTAGTACTACCTTATCGGGAGCTATGAGCATAAATACATATAGTGAACCAGGCTATGGTAGGGAAGGGACCAAGACATGCCAAAGTTTACCATTGTTTTTCATACCCTTCGCACGAAGTTGGGTATCAAGGATTATGAGCAACATTTGGTACTCAAGTATTGTGGTTGCCTACACAGGTACATCCAGGGTATATTTTTATTGTATATTCAACAACTTATGTGATTTGCTAAAACACAAGACAAGAATCTACTCTACTCTTCAGCGGAAACCAAAATTGATCAATGAAAAAAATAAGTAAAAAATGAAGAATATTAATCGCACATAACACAATATTTATTTGGGGAAAGAAACTGATAAAAACCTCGACTATCTATATTGCATTAACCAGAATATCTAAGAGAAAATAAAATGCTTGTTCAACTCAAACAATTCTGGCACAAGTACAATCTATCTCTTTGTCTCACAAGCCATCTCAAGCCAACACTTAGACAAATCTACTACCTTCCAAGCCCCTAATTGGTTATGTAATTCCTAGAGGAATCAACCCATATTTAATTGGGAAACCCACTCTCCATAACTACACATTCCAAAACTATGTCCTCAACTAATTGCATGCACCATCTATACAACTTGGAATATTATACAACTAATAGTACATTGTCCCTGAACTCTAATCTCAACTGGGTCTTCATCTGAACTGACATGCATGAATTATTTGTGAGTAAATATTTAGTTAATTAGTGTGGTACTAGTAATGCACTAGTGCACTACTCCACTACTAGACCTCTACTAGTTCCTCTAACAGTTAGAACTAGTTTAACTGACTAAAACTCAGTTAGACTAAGTCATCTAATTACAACTCCAAAGAACTCAACATGGGCCCCTAAAATTTATGGATCACTCTACATGACTCTATATAGACTTCCAACTCGAATTTCCTAAGTCAAGTAAGTCAATTTAACGTAATTAACTATTACAAGTTGCTATGAGAATAGAATAACATTTTAATTCAAGGACAAATTAAATTGGAATTTCTTGTTCCTATTTTGAACCCTCCCTCTAAACAAGAATGTGATTATTAGCTACCCTGATCCTAACTCCGTGAAACTTGAATCTTCATCTTGACCATGCATCATGCTCCTCTGTGGGAATGTACTCCAACAACATAATTCTCCTCTGCACACAATCTCGAAGATGATGATACTGGATATCAATAAGCTTGGACCGATCATGAAAAACTGGATTTTCATAGAGTTTGATACAACTCTTATTGTCACAGTAAATCATAGTTGGATCCATCTGCTAACCAAACAAACCAACCAGAATCTTCCTCATCCATATAGCCTCACAAGTTGCTTGACTAGCAACCATGTACTCTTCTTCTACTGAACTGTGTGCCACTGATCTATGTTTCCTTCTATATTATGAAGCAACTGTTGACCTAATAATGAAGATCCCTCCTGATGTGCTCTTACTTTCGAATGGACTCCCTGCCTAATCTACATTGGTGAAGCCTTGAAACTTCACTCCCTCTGTCTGTGTGTACCATAAACCATACTGAGTAGTGCCTCTAAGGTATCTCAATAAATGCTTGGTTTCCTTCCAATACATCTTGGTCGGCTTAACCATCACTTGAATAAGATGGTTAACTACATAACACATGTCTGGTCATGTGTTCACAAAATACATGAGTGAACCCACAAGTTGCCTGTAAGTATTAGCTTCCACTACTTCACCGGAAGTAACTTCCTCCTTCCTCCAGATCACTGCCAGAGGAGTCTCCATGGGTTTTTTTTCTCTCCATATGTAACCTTTTCAGTATCTTGTTGGCAAACTTTCCCCGAGAGACAAAAGGTTCCTCATTACCTTGCCATACTTCCATGCCCAAAAAGTAGTGCATGAGCCCTAAGTCCTTCATTTCGAACTCTCTTGCAATGTCCTCTTTGCAATACTTGATAAACTTATCATCACCTATCAAAATCAAATCATTGATATATAAAACAATAATAAACAATTTACCTTCAACCACACTATGATAAAGGTTCACATCCACTTCACTATTGGTGAAGCCCAACCCGGTGAAGTATTTATTGATGTTGGTGTACTATGCACAGGGTGCTTGCTTCAGCCCATACAATGCTTGCTTGAGTCGGCACACATGTGACTCTCGATCGAAGGTCTCAAAACCTTCAAGCTTCTCAATATACACCTCTTCTCAATCATGCCATTAAGGAAAGTTGTATTTACATCCATCTGATGCATCTTCCATCCCATCTACACTGATATCACCAAAATGGATCTAATTGATGAGTACCTTACAATAGGGGCAAAGGTTTCATCATAATCAATCCCCTCCACCTGAGAAAATACTTAGGCCACAAACTTGCCCTTATGTTTCTCCACACTACCATCCCCTACTTTCTTTACCTTGTAAATCCATCTGGAACTCACCACTAACTTGTCTTCTGGTCTTGGGACCACATCCCAAACATTGTTGCTGACAATGGAGTCATTCTCCTCAACCATGGCATCAACCCAAACTAGTTGCTACACTACTTCCTCAAAAGAGGATGGCTTAGTCTCAAAACATCCACTCATAAGATCTTTGTATTCAGTGTAACTCTCAAGTGACCTCCTTTATCTACGTTGTGATGTGGGTTCCCCCATATTCTCTCTTGCATCATGAAATAACTTGTCATCCTCTCTGGTGCACTTTCTCCCATCTCTGGAGGACTATGCCTTAGTAGGTCTCTCCACTCCCTAATCCTCTGCATGTGGTTGCTCCACATCAATTTGAGGTTCCTCCTTAGGAGCTAAAAGTTCCTCACGTGCATGTAGCTAAAGCTCCCTCTCAAGGGAACATCTCATGGCCTTCTCTTCATCAAATTTTACATCCCTGTGAACCACAGTCATCTTGTTGGTCGACATGTACACCCGATAGTTGTGAGGTGTATCAATATACCCCACAAATATCCCCAACTCCATTGTTGGCTCAAGATTCTTCCGTGCATATTTGGTTATATAGGAGTAGAACGATAAACAAAAAATATTGAAGTGATCCACATCTGGTCTCTTCCCTAAGAAAGCCTCCTCCTGTGTACTCATCCCAAGAATTCAATGAGGGCTTCTATTCTCCAAATAAACAATTGTGTTGCATGACTTGGCCCACATGTGTAGTGGTAGGCCCTGATCATGCAACATTTCCCATGATGCCCCTACTATAGTTCTATTCTTCCTTTCAACCACCCCATTCTGTTGTGGGTTATGAGGTGTTGTCAACTCTTGTCAAATGCCTTTTTCCGCATATAATTTTTTAAACTCATTCAACACTTACTCTCCACTATTATCACTCCTAAGAGCTTTAACCTTCATACCAGTATCTTTCTCTACCAATTCTTTAAATTCACAAAACTTTGTAAAAGTATGATCTTTCTTCTTCATGAAGAAGATCCAACATTTACAAGAAAAATCATCAACAAATATAACATAATACATGTGCTTGATCGTGGATGTTGTCGATAATAGTCCACACACATTTGAACTCAACTGTCTTTGTCGTGAAAGTAATATTTGGTGTATTTTCCCAAAGTACACCATTTTCTGTGTGTCAACTTTCTCTAGTGTACCTTTAGGAAGACAAATAGAAATTTACTACATGATTTTCAAAGCACCATGATGCAACTAACCCAACCGCCTATGCCACAACTCACCAATGTCTCAGCTCTACACCTTCTCTTATTTCATTATCAAGGCAGCACAATCTTCTACCTCCAACTTGTATAGATTCTTCACTCGAAGCCCTATCCTCTTCACCTCTCCCATGGCTCCATGACGAAGGAATGCCTTTCCCTTACTAAAGATCACATCATAGCCTCTATCCTCCAACATGGCAAAAAATACAAAGTTTTTCTTTAAACCAGGAACATACATAACATCATGCAAAGTGAGGGGAGCACCCAATTCCCTCTAAAAGGTAATTGTACCAAGCCCGGTAACACTATACCTCTCGTCATCACCCATCTCGACATGCACATGAATATCCTTCTCCTCCATGTTACTAAAGAGCTCTTTGTTACCAGTAATGTGGAAATAAGTTCCGTTATCCAGGTACCATACATTACCCATCATTGATGACACCATACAATCAATAAGGGTAAAGTCCAGTTCGAATTGTGAGACAAGATCCACACCTCCTATCGCTTCTCTTGAAGGCTTCTTACCAACCTTCTTGAGTGGACACTTTGTGGCAAAATGTCCCAGCTCATGACAATTAAAGCACTTGACTTTTGACATGTCCTTCTTATTTCCTCCATGACAAGAATTTGATTTGGAATGGGATGCCTTCCCCTTTCCTTTCTTTTATTTACTAACTAGGGCACAATTTTCCTCATCATCAGTCTTTGATGGGGATCCATCTCTGGTATCCCTCTGAATCTCTTCCTATACCAAATATGATCACAGTCATTCCCAATTTGGTAGCTTCACCCTCCCATTGATAGTCCTGATAGTTGTGCCAACTCGTGGGAAGTCCTAGAAGAGCTTGGCTCACCATATCGTCCTCGATAACAATGATCGCCCTTCTTGATTTTGACCTTTCTGAGTTTGTCCTTTAGTGCCAATTTCCTATGGTCACTACTATTTTGAAGTAGGTTCATCAATTCCTTCCACATTGAGTATGGAGTATCCTTGCCATGGAGACTTGAGACAATGTGGTCTCAAACTCCCTCCAGGATAATCCTTCTTTCTTTTTCCGCATACTTTTTCCATTCAACCATATCTTTAGCATCTGATGATGGAGGCTTAGGAATGTCATGATATATGAATTCCTTGAGACCATTGTCTTTCAGCACTTCCTCCATCCTATCCTTCCAAGCTATGTAATTTGAGATTCCCTCCAATGCATACTCAAGTCGCAACCCGTAGAAATACATATTATTGCTCTGAAGTATGAACTTGAAAATTTGATTTTCACCTTTGCAACAAACTCGAAATCTCCTCTTCTATATTGTCTTCGGCTCTAATACCATGTAGATTTTTATTGTAAATTCAATAGCTTATGTAGTTTGCTAAAACACAAGACAAGAATCTACTCTACTATTCAGTAGAAACCAAAATTGATCGATGAAAACAATAAGAAGAAAAGGAAGAATATCAATTGCACATAACACAATATTTCTCTAGGGAAAGAAATTGCTAAAAACCATGACTATATATATTTAATGGGGAAATCCACTCTCCATAATTGCACAATCCAAACATAGATCAACTAATTGCATGCAACATATGTGCAACTCGAAGAATTATACAACTGATAGTACATTTTCCCTGAACTCT
>APFE030361611.1:0-38110 GCA_000404065.3 Pinus taeda
TGGAACCTTCATGAAGCTACCAAAGGAGCCATATTCTCTTCAACCATCCTTGTAGCAGAGGAGTGTTAATGGCGGATTTGTCCAATACTTGATCAATAATGATCTTCAAGTCTCCTTATATGTGCAAGTAAGGAATATTAAGAAAGTTGTTCAACCACAAGAGGCCCCATAGAGCTATTGCTTCCACCTTGTTGTTGGTGCCGCAACCTCCATTCCAAAAGATCTTGTAGGATAGTTCAACTGATATCGCAATCCAAACACCACTTGCATAGGAACTTCTTTGTGGTGCTCCATCAAAAAAACCCATCGGATACAGAAACTGTGTATTGTTGTGCATTTGAGGGTTGTTGCTGGGACGAGTGGGTTGTGAAGAGAAAACATAGAAGTTAGATATGATTCTATCAATGACCAGATGGAAATCCTATAGTGAGTTCTAAAATAGATACCTATTTCGCTAGTTCCAAATGGCCCATATAATAAGTAGTAGAATGGCTCTCAAGGAGGACTTCTGAGTGCTCCACCATTGTAGGGAATCCTTGATGGAGGAATGAAGGATATAGTGAAAACCAAAAATTTTAGATAGCTTCTTCCATACTTGAACAATATGTAGACATTATAGGAAAATATGATTGTTGTTTTTAGTATCTCTTTTACAAATAGAGGATATACCCGGCCGATGCCATTTCCTTTTCTGCAAGTTCCCCCAGATCAGATTTTTATTGTGGAAGACCAGCCATGAGAGGATGATGATTTTATTTGGATTTTTGGTTTTCCAAAGGGCATAAGGGAAATGGAGTTCTGCTTGCAATGTCAACATCTTGAAAAGAGTAGAATACATATCGGCAATAATGATATTATTAGTTGTCATCTTTCCTTTGCAAGTGATTGAGTCTCGGGAGCCTATGTAGCAAATGCCAATGCGTTTGATAACAACAATAATTTTGTTCCATTCCAGAGCCATATGGCCACTAAGACCAAGGGAGTGAGCTTCTTTCCAAATGGGCAATGGACCTTGCTAATCACTTATGGCTTGAACCCATAAGTAAATGCCCTGTCCGTTTAGGTGATTTTTGATGTTCTCAAGGATGGAGCATTATTCCCTAGCACTAAGGATAGGGTCAACAACAATGAGGATACAATTCCCAATTTGAAATTTCCATGCAAGTTGTTGAAAGAAAATTTTATCCATTTTCCAAAAGCTTTTCCAGATGGCATATCCCTACTTTATGCATATGGTGCCCTTTTTGTACCAAAACCTGAAATTTTTATCTTTGAGGTATTTGCGCTATATGATTTTACTCCAAGTACCATCCCCAAAAAGGTCCCTCCATAAAGATTTCATCAACAATGTTCCACCAAATCTATGAAGGTCCATAATCCCCGATCCACCCAATTCCTTAGGGAAAGTAATGTTGGATAGCTTGGTTAGATGATATTTTTTCCTTTCGTGGTTCCCTCCCCAGATGAAGTTTGTTGTTAGGCAGTTTAATTCATAACAATTGATGCAGGGATGAGATATAGATGAGCCCAATAAACTCCCATTTGTGCTAAAACTGCTTGGGTGAGGACGACTCGCCCCCCCAATGAAAGGCTTCTGAACTCCCACCCAAATATCCTTTTGAAGAAACGGTCTATAATCCATTGTCAATCAACAATTTTGTAACAACAGGGTTTTATGTGATATCCTAGGTATTTCATTCCTTTTTGAACTGACATTGCCTTGATGCCAAATAAACCTTCTATATATGTTATAATCTCCATAGTGCAAATTCCATTATATATTATAGATTTGCTATTATTTATGTGCAATCCTGTAGCATTTGCGAATTTGTTGAAAATATTAAAGAGACATAACCAGGAAAAGTGACAGAGCATACCCAAGATAAGAATATCATCAACAAAAAGACTGTGGGAGATGTTCATGTTGCTTCCCATCTTCAGTGGACAGAACTATTCCTCTAGAACTGCTCTTTTTATGTGCAGACTTAGGCTATCCATGGCCAGAATGAAGAGAAGGGGGGGGGGGGGAGCATCCCTATCGCAAGCCTCAAGCAGCCTGAAAATATTTTCTTAGATAACCATTTATTATGACAGCATAATTGACATTGTCCACACATGCCATTATCCAATCTATACATGTAGGTCTTAGTCCAATTTTGATGAGGACACACCTAAGGAATCCCCAATCTAGGCAGTTGTATGCCTTCCTTAGGTCAATTTGGAAAATTTCCGCTTTTAGATTCTTGGTTTGGATCATATGCATACTCTCCTGCTTGTTTGCAAAAACATCATGGATGAGCCTGTTCTGGAGAAAACCATGTTGTTCTAGAGAGATATATCGCGAAAGAGTATTTCGCATTCTACCTGCAATAGTCTTTGAAATGATTTGGTATATAATATTGCACAGGGAAATAGGCTTGAATTCTGAGAAACTTTTTTCATTGATTTTCTTTAGAATGAGGGCAATATATGTAGAAGTGATATGCTGATGTATATAGCCCGTGGACCTAGATTCTTCCACCATGTTCAGTATATCTTTTTTGAGAAGTTCAAAAACATGAGTAAAGAGTTCTATCATCCATCCATCAGGACCTAGACTTTTATCACTCTTAAAAGAATTAGCACATTCAAAAGCTTTTCCTTTGTGACTTCCTTATAGAAATCATCATTCTATTCGTCCTCATACATAGTGGGATAAGGCTCTATTTGCCAAATTAGATCCTCCACGAATATATTGTCATTTTTTTCATATGCCTTTTGAGAGTAATGTACAACATTACAAATTCCTTCTTGTGTTTGATGAATTTGGTCATCCTCATCCATAATCTCCCAGATGGAGTTTATGTTGCAATGATGATTTGCATACCGGTGAAAGAATTTAGTGTTATGATCACCTTCCTTTATCCAAGTCACCCTCCTTTTCAATCTCCAGGTAGATTCCTTAATAGAAAGAATGTTTTTCTTGCAAAGTTCAAGTTCATGTATTCGGAGCTGAATTCTCACAGGGAGATAGTGAGAGGAAATTTTAGGTAGGATCTAGTCCATTTCATTTTGAATATCAATGAGTTCTTTCTTGAGGTCCTTATGCTTCTATTTCTGCCAGAGCTTGACATTCCCACAAAGGGAGTCCAATTTGTCAAGGAGATTAATCATGGGGGAAGTATTAGGAAGAGTTTGTTGACCCCAGGTCTCCAGAGCTAGCTTATTAAAATATGGATCTTCCAACTAGGATTGGTTGAATTTGAAAGGAATGCCCATACGGATGCCTATTTTCCTCCATTGTGGCGAGATAGGCATGTGGTGAGAAATCAAGTTACTGATGGTTTCAGCGCGAACATCCCCAAGTCACTCTAACAATTGTTTGTGGATCAGGAAGCGATTGAGTCTCTTGGCCACATATGTCATTACAGAATGACCATTATCCCGTGTTGGAGCAATTTTTCACAGGAATATGTTTATAAAGTTATGCATGAGGATAACATCTTGAATCAATCTAGCCAAAGGGTTTATTTTCCTGCAACAACCCCATACTTCATCGCGACTTATGGTGTAGTTCAGGCCTCCTGCAATGATAAGAGAAACCAATTCCATCATTCGAGAGGAAAAAAGAATCCCAAAAAATGAATCTGTCTTTGTAGGCAGCATAAACATTGAGAATGTGAACATGCCGAGGTATTCGGAGAAAGCCAGCTTCCAGCATAATACCTGCAAAACACTGGAAGGCCTTTACTGAGACCCAGGAAGGATCCCATAAGGCCACCAGAACCCCAGAGAGACCCATAGATGCAGTTGCAGAAATGTACCAGTTCGGAAACATTTTCCGAAAGTATAGAACAACCTGTGTGACACTATACATAGATTCCTGTACGAGAATGAGATATGGGTGAAGGGAGAAAAGTCGGTTTTTAAGAGCTAAATATTTTAGGCCAACCCCCAGACCCCAGATGTTTAGGGATATGATGCAAGTCATGTGAGCAGATCATCGGGTTGCCATGCTCTAAGGGCAGCCCCAAAGGAAGAAAAGTCTACATTTGGAACATCAACAAGGAAACGGTCCATTGGAGAAGTGGATGAGATATTATTGTTTCGTCCCCGGAAATGTCGGCTACCTCAGTTTTTCTTTCGATAGACAGTAATGTTACCCGCCGAGGTAGGGTTGATGTGTGGGGAGGTAGAATCCCTAGGCTTATGGATAATGAGAGAATGTAGTTCTAGGGTCTTTCTTTGTAAAAGGAAGTCTAGGTCACTTTTGACAGAATTTGTAGGGGATGTAATAGGTGAGTTGGGGGGGTGTTTGACACTAAGGGAGGGGCCTTTACCCTTGGATTGTCAACGAGGTGGAATAGGGGAGGGTACATATATGACATGTGAGGTGGATGGAATGTTATGATATGGGTGTGAAAGTGGAAAAGGGGCTAGAAGGTCTTGACAGTGGGTAGGTTCTAGAGGAGGGAGGAAATTAAAGTGAGTAGGACTGCTAGGTAATGGAAAGTCTGACTTATCAGAAATATTTGGGGAGGATGGAACGAAGATTGGAGATGTCACCATAGAAACAAAAGCAAGTGGGTGATGTGAACTCTTTTTTGAGACATACTAGGATGAGGCATATTCTGACTCTATGACATAAACTTCTGACCTTTATGCTTAGACATTCCCTATATGAGTTGGACAATATGGAGGTGTTATAACATTTCCATCCATGTAGGCGAACTCCAGGGCAAAGTCGACATGGTTCACGTAGGTGCCTTGTTCAACGATAGAAAGAACATTGAAAAGGAACTCCCCAGTAATCTAGCCTTTGATGGAGATTAATATCCTCCCAATGCAGTTTGATGTGATCAAGAAATCCCCCACAATATTCCTTCTCAATGAGAATCCAAGTGACTCTCTTATCCTATGCACCAAGGCACCTTAGGTCCATGTAGAAAAATTCTCCAATGGCATTTCCTATGTCCGTTAGAGCCTGTTTGGTCCATAGTTCAATAGGAAGACTGGGTAATTTAACCCAAATCAATTTATTGATGGGAGTATTGTGCAGGGGATTATATCTTATGTACCAATTACGCAAGGCCAGAAAGATTTTTCCATGAACCCATGGAATGGACTTGATTTTCTCTAAGTCCTCTTGACTTAGAAAGTGAAGCTATACTAGCCTTTCATTAATATGACCATAGTTGGCAGGTACCCGAGCATAGTTTTCCACTTCTTTCCCAATGAATTCCGCATCTCAAATTCCTCTATTGCCAAGAAATAGCATCCGCCAATAAGAGCTCGCTTTTGTAAGATGTTTATGTGGTCTATCAGGGTGGCACTGTCTAAAGCCAAAAGCGGAGGTGTTGGAGTGGTTTTTATAGATTGATGCTTATGACAACATTCATGGAATGCATGTATACCACCCTGCAATGAATGCAGCGACAAATCAACAACTGGCACCCGGTCATCCCCGAGTGTAGTACGCCATGCATCCAATGAGTGTGGGCCCATGTTAAGTGATTCTGCTTCCATGATGGATCGTATAAGAGTCGTGTTGGAGGACACGTAAGAGTCAATGTCCATCCAAGGTGGAAATGCGAGGGAGGGGAGGCGTATGGAGCTGTTAGTCTGTCAAAGAGAAAAAAAGTGATAGGCCGGATATTAAATTAGACGGTTGTGAATGATATAAGAGAATTTTAGATTGCATTGGGAAAGACAATATACATAAATGATGAGACAGAGGGCATGTGCGAGATTAATGTTCACATACCGTGGGAAAATGACACCGTTGTTTAGACAATCTGGATCAGGGAACAAGGCACATGTACTGACAGAAGGAATATCGACCATATATGGTAAGTAGTGAGGTCCGAGAATGCATGGGAAAGTGTACAAGTGATGTGTTTTCATTTATGAGGTGAGGTGTCTATAGACACACACTCCACCTATAATCCCAAAAAGTACTGATGATCACTTAAGAGTGTTGTTTCAATAGTCTGAAAAACCAAGGTGAGACCAGAGCATGAACAAAGAGGAAAAACAGTTATGTAATGTCCCTAAATCTTATGCCTGAAAAACTGGGAGAGTTGTTGGATTCAATAATCAATGAAATGGGTATGAATAGATTTTTGTTTTGAACATAGTACCCAGAAAAAGGCTTAGGGATCCCCCTAGAAATGAAGAAAAAAACTAGAAAGCACTTTCTGATGCTTTCCAAATTAACCAAATTAAAACTTATGAAATTCGAAAATTTAAAATACAACATAGCAGCAGTAACATCCCATACATTTAAACCATAAATTGCATATTCGAAACCTAAAGTCAATGCAAGGTCGAGAGGTGATGATAATTTTAGAAAATTGAGGCCAAAAGGGATGGGGTTTGGATAGCCACCAAGAAGAAATAACTGAGTAAGTAGTTTAAATGGCCCCAAAACAAGACGACATATGGAAATGTAAAGTGCTTTAAACTAGAAGGCGATTAACAGAACAAGAAGAAAAACATTTGCATGTTTGTTCACCTATATTTGCTGTTTTGGAGTGGAATTTAGGCATACCTATTGATTTTTCCCGAGAGAATTTGTGGTTGTAGTAGTCATTCGCCATAGAAGCTGAAACAATTACTTTGCCTTTCATTCACCACAGAAGGGAATAGTAATGCAACAATTCAAGAAAAATAACCATCATGAACTGCATTTTCCAGTCGATAGGAAGAAATAAACACAGAAAAGGGGCACCATCTAACGAGGGGGTTGGTCCTCTAGAGTAACCAGCCAGTTTTTGAAGTTGAAAAACGCGAAACCCTCGTAGAGGGCACTATAATCCCAGTGGCCAGGCAACCTAAAAACCTTTCCTGGACAGGTTGAACTGCAGAAGGGAGAGAAAATAGATTCTCAAATTGAAGGTGCCATCAGAACCGCCTCTATCCATATCGTCATTTTCTCACCTAGATATGTTGAGTCTCACCGTGTCGGGTGAGATTGACTTAATGGACAACAATACTATGTGCAACGGCACCAATGGCTTTGAAAAAAGTAATAAGACCACTGATGGTGAATCAATTATATAGAATGCCTTTGATTATTCTTCAACCAGTCGCTCTCAGCAAACTTTCAACATAACAGAAATTTTTGACCAACACGTTTCTAACCAACAAATGTAATCCATCCAATAATTAAATTACCCTACACTTATATAAATATGTTTACCATTATAATTATAATGGAATTGAGAAACACGATATATATTTAGAATTGAATATGAAGAAAAATAAAATAAAATTCTAAAATATAAAATATATTTAACCATATTAGTACCTTACCATATAAATTTCCTATAAATTTTATCATAATTTTAGAAATATAAATTTCAAATTAATTTTCTTATTTTCAGTCGATTTTATTTTCATTCAAATGTAACTGTTCAATAAGATCAAATTAACATAATATATTTATGTAAAATTATAAAAACACATGCATATAGATACTATTATAAGATTAAATCAAATCATATTGATTACCTAAAAACAAATAATTTAATATGGTTACCTATACAAAGTGTCAATGAAAATAAAACACAATAGAATTAAAACTACACTATTTAATGTTTAATCTCAAATATAGACGAATCTGAATATGCACCATCTAAACAGAAAAATACTTACCACGTCTTCCTCCAAAAGTGTTCGTGTGTCACGTTCTGCACCAATGAAATCATTAAGGCTACACCACTAACTGAGCAAAAACCGTGGAACAACTGCCTACATTGCCTAAAAACAAAAACTTTAAGAGGTGGTTAATTATTGTTTTAATCACTTCCTCACTAGTGAGATTTAGTTATAGCGGTCTACTAGCCTTGGGCCCTTGCTTGATCATGTATTCTTTAATATGAGGCTTTTCACCACATTGGAGGAAGGCATGGTTGGACTAGCCATCCTATAACCACACATATGGAAAGTTTGATAATTTTTGGACCATGTTTTAGGAATGATCTGTTGGCAGTATGACACAGGTTTGGCTCTATGGCACAGGTGTTGTCCTTGATGGCAATGTACTCAGGTGGCAGATCACTGTTCAAGCTCTCAGAATGGAAGAAAACTTCATATACACAGGTTCATTTTAACCAGATCGCGTATATATGCAGTATTGATGATAAAAAGTCACATATCTGTATACACACACTTTCATGCACAAAAAAGCGCATACATGTGGGAAAGATTACTTTTGGGTCCATGGTAATTGGACCTATGGTTTTGGACCTTGGTATTGTGTCCGAAATATTGAACCGAGGTATTGGGTCCCTGGTATTGGTTATCTATGGTTTTGGTCCATGGTTTGAGTAAGGCTAAGACTATAAAAAAGAAGAGATCATTTGGAAAGGGTATTGACTTAAGTGTTGAATATCTTATAAGGAGTGGGATCTGAAATTCCGGTGATTAATGGTGCATAGTTGGATTTGAATCAAGGAGGAACCTGAGCGTTACAAGATGGATAAGTTCTATTGAAGGGTCAAATCTCAAGACTTGAATAGTAGTATCTTTGTGTGATTCTGATCTATTATATTTGATGCATGAATTGATCTATGAATCTGATAATCTCGGTATAATTAATTCTTGAATACTTGAGAAGGAAAAACTGTCCTTCATAGATCTGTACACAGGTTCGACACAGCAAAGGCGTGTACATATGAGTTTTAGTAATTCAAAGAAGCGTATATGCAGGTTTTCCTTTATACAAAAGCGTGTGCATGCAGGTTCCTCATTATGAAGTTGCGTACGTCTCATAAAATATGCTTTAGCTACTTTGGTTTATTGCTGCAGTATTCTGGGTTCGAGATTGGTGTATGGTCAATGTTATTAACTAGTTACAACATTCAGAGGACTAATTGTTTGATTCAGTATTGGGTTGTACAAAGAAGATTGGTTGATGCAGATATACTTGATGTTTGATTAATGGATCTAGTCTGAAAAATTTATGAAACGTGGTCCCTGGAAGAAAATAGAAGGTTGCAGCCTTTTGTAGGTCAACACCTACGTACTAGTACCTCAGCTAGTACAAGAGCTAACGGGGTTGTAGCTCCCTTCCAGGAGAAGCTGGAGAATGAGAGAAGGTTGTAGCCTTCTGCAAGTTGCAGCCTGAGTACTGGTATAAGTCTACACCAGTATAGAATCATTGTAAAAAGAAGTTTCTAATTGAAAGAAGATAAAGACGAATTGCACCAGGTGGTTTTCACCCACATTGGGTTTCCACCTTATATCTTGTGTTCTTGTGTGTGATTGTCTACGCTATTTTTCTATTCCTAGTTAATGTTTATATGGTTCTGACACACAGATTAAATATCAGCATCTGAAGAATAATTAAATTATAAGTCTGTAAGTTATATGCTAGTTTCCTTAACTGAAGTTGAGTATATACGCTAGTTTCACTAACCTTAGTAGCGTATACAAATTTGTTTATGAATTGAAAAATAATTGACCTGATAATACTGATTCACCGCCCCCCTCTCAGTATTATTTCCAACAATTGGTATCAGAGTAGGTCCTTCAGAAGAAGCTTGATCGCTTGAAGGAAGATCTATCATCATGAGCAACTACAAAAAGGAGGCATTGATCAGGCCACCAATTTTTTATGGGAGCAACTTCGTCTATTGGAAGGTAAGAATCACAACCTATCTTCAATATCTTGGTACAAAAGTTTGGGATATCATAGAAACAAGATACACATTTCCATCAAAAACTCCTATAGATACGACTGGTAAAAAGCAGTATGAAACAAATGCTAAGGCTGTCAATACTCTATTAGGGATTCTATCTCAATCAGAATTCGTCAAGGTTATGCAGCTCAAAACCGCTAAAGAAATATAGGACAAGATCGTTCTGAGCTATGAAGGATATGAATAGGTAAAATGAGAAAAACTACAAACTCTCAGAATTCAATATGAAAATCTTAGAATGCACAATGATGAAAGCTTGGCTAACTATTTCCTACATATAGATGAGATTGTTAATTATATGAAAAACTTGCGTGAAGAAATAAAAGAAGTTGTTTTGGTTGAAAAGGTTCTAAGATCTTTGTCTCCTAAGTTTGATTCAAAAGTTCCCACCATAGAAGAAAAGTAGAATCTACAGAGCATTACCATGTCACAGTTGCACGGAATCCTGACTGCTTACGAAACGAGAAAAGGGGGACCATCAAATAGGAGAGAAGCTGCATTCAAAGCCTTAAGAAAAGGAGATTACAATGAGTCAGGACATATGTCAGAAGAAGAGGAAGAATCAATTTTTTTCAAGAACCTTCAATGGGGAACTAGAAGATTCAGAGGTAAGCTACCTTTCAAATGCTTTGCTTGTGGAAGAGTTGGTCACTATGCCGCCAAGTGTCCTCATAAAGATAAAGGTAAGGAACCAGTTATATGGAACAGAAAATAGAATGTAAGTAAGAAGAGCTATTATACTCATGAAAATAGTGATGGACTTTGAAATAGTGATGAAGATGAACAAGGTAATGATGATAGAATCTTGATGGCTTTTGAAGATGATGATTTCTTGGATGTTATAAATGAAGAAGGTCTTTATGAAGAAATTTCTAAACTTAAAATCTGTCTAGAGGAAAAGAATATGATTATAGATACTCTGGCATTCCAGCTTGCTGAAAGAGATAAACACAATGAAAAGTTAGAATGTGAAATTGTGGGACTTAGAAAAGAAATTGAGAAAGAAAAAGCCCTTAATCTTAGATTTGCTGAAGGATCTGAAACTTTATATGTGATTATCAAAGTGCAGTGTTCTCCTCTAATCAAGACAGGTCTTGGATATTCGAAAGAAGCGTCTCAAGCACAAAAGCAAGAATAGAAGCCATCCACCTCCAACAGTTATCTTGATGCAGCAAGGAGAAGTGAACAGGTTGACAATCGATAGCAAAAGCATAATGTAGATCACGAAGAAAATTAGGTACCATTTGCTTCAAGAATGAACAAATATTACCAAGTAAATCGAGGGCAATCTACTTCAAGGATGAACATAAGCTTCAACCAACCACAGGTAAATCATTCTCAATTTTTCTCAAGAATGGATGTCAATGGAAATTACAATCATTTGGTCGGTAGGTTTGATAATCGCAGGAATTTATTCAATGGCCAATGTTTCTCTTGTCATAACTTTGGTCACAAAGCTGCTCAATGTGTTGCCTACAAGACCATCATGACTAGAGAAGCTCAAAAAAAAAGGAGTATGACTGAGATAATGAAAAGGACCTACAATAACTTTTCTGCTCTTGAGAATGAAATAGAATATTCTATTTGTAACAACTTCGGTCATGGAGATTATGAATGCAGGAGTAGGTTTCTGCAAACAACTCAGAAGGAGCAAGCTTCATTGACTCCCAAAGCATGGAAAAAGAAAGAGCCACAACCAGAAAGATGTGGGATAGCATTATATGGAGAAGGATAGGAAAATCAATGGTACATCGACAGTGGATGCTCGAAACATATGATAGGTGATAAAGAAAAACTTCAGCCATGTAGTGCCTTAGAAAGGGAAAAGAAGGTCTCATTTGGAAATGACACCCTTGCATTCATAAAAGGTAAAGGCTTTGTTCATTTGAAAGAGAAGGTCAAAGCTGGAAATGTTATGTATGTCGATGGATTAAAACATAATCTATTGAGTGTCAGTGAAATGTGTGATCAAGGAACTGAGGTAATATTTCGGTCAAATGGATGTATTGTTCGTGAGCTTGATATAGGAAAAACAGTGATCAAAGGCATAAGAAGTCCAAATAACTTATACATACTCAAGGGAGGACAACAACAATGCTATCTAAGCAAGAATGATGAAGACTAGCTATGGCACAGAAGATTGGGGCATCTAAGCTTCTCTCAGATAAGGAAAGCATGCAAATATCAAGCGGTTCATGATCTCCCTGACATTAGAATTCCAGAAAATACAATATGAAAATCATGTTAGTTTGGTAAGCAAACCAGAACTAATTTCCTTGAGAAGGAAGGATCAGCTAGTAGGCCACTTGAACTTGTCCAGACTGATATATGTGGTCCAACTAGGAAGAGGTCACCTTGAGGAGAAGAGTACTTCATATTGTTCATTGAAGACTTTTCAAGGATGTGTTGGATAGGACTTATGAAGTATAAAGATGAAGCGGTCGAAAATTTCAAAGCATTCAAAGCCTTGGTTGAAAATGAATCAGATCGCAGAATCAAATGCCTCAGGTCTGATCAAGGAGGAGAATTTACCTCGGATGATTTTTTCGATTTTTGTAAAGAACATGGAATACGAAGGGAATTCTCTACTGCAAGGACTCCTCAGCAAAATGGAGTAGTGGAAAGGATGAACATAACCATTCACCAAATGGCTCGTGCTATGCTTGATGAGTCTAGAACTCCCGCAACCTTCTGGGGTGAAGCTGCATTTGCTGCAGTTACTATTCTCAACAAGACAAACGTCTGGGTAAAGAGCACTTAGACTCCTCATGAAGTTTGGTATGGTAAGACTCCCACGGTAAAGTACTTCAAAATTTTTGGAAGAAAATGCTATATCAAAAGGACTGATGAAAATCTTGGCAAGTTTGAACCTAGAGCAGATGAAGGCATTCTCTTTGGTTACTCTCCCCATAACAAAGCATATAAGTGTTACAATAAAAGACTTGGAAAAATTGTTGAAAGTATTGATGTAGTGGTTGATCAAGAAGGAAACATTGCTAAGCAAGTAGAATCTGAATATTTCGAAGATGATGAGGACTATCCTTCAACATCAAATCAGAGTTATGATGAAGGAGAAACTCATGAGGCACCAAAAGAACAGATAAGGATAGAAGAAAAGACTCCATCCAGGTATGTCCAGAAGAACCATCCAGAGACTCAAATTTTGCGACACAAGGAGGAAGGTGTACACACAAGAAGAAGTATTTCTGAAGCTTCAAGCTATCTAGCATTCCTCTCCTCCACTGAACCACAAAATATAAGAGAAGCATGAAAAGACAAATGCTGGGTCAATGCCATGGATGAAGAACTTGAGAAGATTGAAAAGAATAACAGTTGGGAGTTGGTTCCTAGACCAAAAGATAAGAATTTCATAGGGAAAAAAAGGATATTCAAAATAAGTTGAATGAAGATGGAGAAGTCATTAGAAATAAGGCTAGACTTGTTTGTAAAGGGTATGCACAACAAGAAGGTATAGACTTTGAAGAAACGTTTGCTCCAGTTGCTAGACTAGAGGCCATAAGAATGTTCCTTACTCTTTCGAGCTTTCAAAAGTTCAAAGTATTTCAAATGGATGTGAAATTTTCCTTTTTAAATGGGGACTTTGAAGAAGAAGTATATATTGAGCAACCAAATGGATTCATCCTTGGAAATGATCCAAAACTTGTACGTAGACTTAAGAAGGCACTCTATGGTCTTAAACATGCTCCAAGGGCTTGGTACTATCATCTGGACAAATACCTTCATCAACAAGGTTTCTCAAAAGGATAAGCAAATAGCAATCTATTTATAAAAATTGATAATGATAAATTGCTAATACTTGTTGTGTATGTTGATGATATCATCTTTGGTAGCAATGAAGAAGCTATGAGTCAAAACTTTGCTTTGGTGATGCAGAAAGAATTCAAAATGTCCTTGCTTGGTGAGCTAACATACTTTCTTGGTTTACAAATCCAACAAAATAAAGATAGTATCTTCTTATCACAAACCAAGTACCTCAAGCAGATCTTGAAGAAATATGGCATGGAAGATTCCAAACTGGTATGTACGCCTATGGTAATAGGATGCAGCCTCAGTGCTAATGGTGAATCAACAATAGTACATCAACCAACCTATAGATCCCTGATTGATATTCTGCTCTATCTGACAGGTACTTGGCCAGACATCATGCATGTAGTGGGAATAGTTGGAAGATTTCAGGAAAATCGAAAGGTAGCACACCTTCAGGAAGTTAAGAGGATTTTCAAATATCTTCAAGGAACACAAAACTATAGTTTATGGTATCCTAGAGATGCAGATCTCACACTTCATGCATATACAGATGCAGATTGGGCAGGAAGTGTGGATGAAAGAAAAAGCACTAGTGGTGGTGCATTCTTTATGGGTTCCAGATTAGTATCATGGTTCAATAAGAAACAAAGTTCAATTGCTTTATCTGCAGCTGAAGCGGAATATGTGGCTGCTGCATCTTGCTGCACACAACTCCTTTGGATGATGCAAAATTTGCAAGATATTGAAATCACTTGTACTTCACCTATCTCCATCTTTTGTGATAATACAAGTGCAATCAGTATTTCAAAGAATCCTGTCATGCATTCAAAGACTAAGCACATGCCTATTAAGTGTCATTTTCTCTAGGAACAAGTGCTTGAACAAAAGGTCAAATTGGAGTATGTTCCCTCTAAGGGACAAGTTGCTGATATACTCACCAAAGCACTGCCCAAGGAGACATTTGAATACCTCAGACAGAGGCTGGGGGTAGTTGATGCATCATCTTACTGTTGAATCTTGTTTGTTTTAGAGAAAAGTGGGTGTACGCGAGTTTCATGAGGATCATCCACGTACATATGCCGATTTATGAATATACAGTTGTGTATATGTTAGTTTAAAGACAAACAGTGGGCCAGGCTCTCGATGAAAAGAGTCTGATATCAGTCTGTTAGAGACCTTTTGGCACAGGTTCAAGGGGAACATATATTCTAATAATGCATTGTTGGCATTATCTTACAAGATCTTGGTTCAATTTCACAGTTGTGTTGGTTTCAAGTGGAACAGGTGTAGAGGGAGATCATGATTGATGCTCTAAATAATGATTGATAGATGCTACTGATGTTAATTGTTGATAATTATCATAGTCATGTTGTAAATATTTCGTCTCTATGTCATGTATTTCTTTTCTTATCAAGGTCATGAAACGACCTATATTGGTTTTACCACTATGCCTAGGATGGATGATGTAATGTTCTTATTTTATCTTGTGTAAACTGCTGATGTATCCCCATTTGGTTGGGTGGATGAGTCAATATTGGTATATCCCCATTTGTTTGGAAGATGGATGTATGTATGAGTCTTTGGTGATAGGAAGGTCGCTTATGATGTATATAGTCATTTTATTTCTTATAGACCATTTGCTACAAACTATAGTCAGGGGGAGCATGGATAGCACAGTAGAGCAGAGGTTTCAGCATGTACTCAAGGGGAGCATAACCCTTTTCCCTTGATGTCAAAGGGGGAGAAATGAATTTGAATGTTGGAGGGTTGCCATCAAGTCCAAAGGGTGAGATTATTGGCATTATGACACAGGTTTGGCTCTATGGCACAGGTGTTGTCCTTGATGGCAATGTACTCAGGTGGCAGATCACTATTCAAGATCTCATAATGGAAGAAAACTTCATATACGCAGGTTCATTTTAACAAGATCGCGTATATACACGGTATTGATGATAAAAAGTCATGTATGTGTATACACGCACTTTCATGCATAGAAAAGCGTGTACATGTGGGAAATATTATTTTTGGGTCCATGGTAATTGGACCTATGGTTTTGGACCTTGGTATTGTGTCCAAAATATTGAACCCAGGTAATGGGTCCCTGGTATTGGTTATCTATGGTTTTGGGCCATGGTTTGAGTAAGGCCAAGACTATAAAAAGGAAGAGATCATTTGGCAAGGGTATTGACTTAAGTGTTGAATATCTTATAAGGAGTGAGATCTGGAATTCTGGTGATTGATGGTGCATAACTGGATCTGAATCAAGGAGGAACTTGAGCGTTACAAGATGGATAAGTTCTATTGAAGGGTGAAATATCAAGACTTGAATAGTAATATCTTTGTGTGATTCTGATCTATTATATTTGATGCATGAATTGATCTATGAATCTGATAATCTAGGTATAATTAATGCTTGAATACTTGAAAAGGAAAAATGTCCTTCATAGATTTGTACACAGGTTCCGCGCAGCAAAGGCGCGTATATACGTTGTTTTAGTAATTCAAAGAAGCGTATACGTAGGTTCGCCTTTATACAGAAGTGTGTGCACGCATGTTCCTCATTGTGAAGTTGTGTACATCTCATAAAATATGCTTTAGCTACTTTGGTTTATTGCTGCAGTATTTTGGGTTGAAGATTGGTGTCTGGTCACTGTTATTAATTGGTTACAGCATTCAGAGAACTAATTGTTTGATTCAGTATTGGGTTGTACAAAGAAGATTGGTTGATGCAGATATACTTGATGTTTGATTAATGGATCTACTCTGAAATTTATGAAATGTAGTCCCTGGAAGAAAAGAGAAGGTTGTAGCCTTTTGTAGGTCAACACCTACATACTAGTACCTCAACTAGTATAAGAGCTAAGGGGGTTGTAGCTCCCTTCAAGGAGAAGCTGGAGAAAGAGAGAAGGTTGTAGCCTTCTACAGGTTGCAACCTGCATACTGGTATAAGTCTACACCAATATAGAATCATTGTAAAAAGAAGCTTTTAACTGAAAGAAGATAGAGATGAATTACAGCAGGTGGTTTTCACCCACATTGGGTTTCCACCTTATATCTTTTGTTCTTGTGTGTGACTGTCTGCGCTATTTTTCTATTCCTGGTTAATGTTTATATGGTTCTGACACACAGATTAAATATAAGCATCTGAACAATAATTAAATTATAGGTATGTAAATTATACGCTAGTTTCACTAACCTTAGTAGCGTATACAAATCTATTTATGAATTGAAAAATGATTGACCTGATAATACTGATTCACCCCCTCCCCCTCTCAGTATTATTTCCAACATGATCTAGTGTTGAGGTTGGTAAATGGTTCATTTATGCAATTTACCATATTTTTCTACATTTTTTAACTTGGGCCACTTCTATTTTTCGATAGTTTTAGTAAATAGCATAGTGTTACACTTCTAATGTGGAGGAAATTTTATTTATGTAAGGAGAATGTCTTTTTCATTTCCATTTTGTTGGATATTAATGAAAAAATTAGCTTGAACAAATTTTGAGCATAAATAATATTTTTTAATGGTTATTTCCAGATATTGTTAAATGGATAGAATGGGATATTTCGTAGGATTGTTGAGGACATAAGCTACACAAAATATATATAAGGGTGCCATGCTCCAATTGGAATGAATTTTAATATATAAATCCCTCCCCTTTGCTTTGACTATTGATTTTTCCGACCTTTTTCATTGAAGTTGGATGTCTTAGGTCTCTAACCTTTTTCCTTCGCCATTCTTGAATTTCACCTTGGTTTACATAGAGATGATTCTTCATCGATGATATGAAGGATCTAAAATATGCTCAAAGTTTCGAAAAATGCTCAAAATTCAAAGTTCTCAAAAGTAAATGAAGCCAAGCTCAATCTTTAGTGCTCATTCCTCTGATTCCAATGCAACTTGAATAGGGAAAATCATACATCGTATGCAAAATATATGCAAGGTCAAAGTTTAGGTTCAAATAGAACAAAAATTCAATGGTCAATGCTCATGATAAAAGTCAAGATTCATGGTTTTGGTTGACATGTGGTGCCCTTAGGCTTTGACAAGTGTCATTGTATAGTTGGTGGATGTGGACCAATGGAATTGAGCTACATGACCCAATTAGAGGGTGACACATGGACCAATTCTGAGCTACCACATAGCCCTGTGACTAATCCAAAAATTTATGACCAACTGAGCTAGAGGGAATGAGATTCAACCTCCTAACTTGCTGCCTACAAATCATGTGCCTCACCACTAGGCCACCAAAGGTTCTTACTAAGCAATGGCAGAAATATGTTATTTAAAGAATGTCAATGCCAGTTTTGGGATATGCTAATGAACTCACCAAATATATCTAGCGAACGGCATATGGGTTACAAATGGTGGTTGGTCTATGGACCATGCCACCATATCACACTTAAGGTTTATCGAAATAATTCAACCACTGTCATATCACTCAACAAAATGCACCTATTATGTATAAAACACCTGACCTCCACCTTTATAATCAACTCACCCAACCTACCCACCTATGTGGGTTTTGTTGAATAGTTTACATATCTATTTTGTTTTAAGTTACAGGCAGAGAGTAGTTTTTACCTAATTCAGCGATTCAGATTCCAAATTGAGCATTTCAAAAGCCAAAACAAGGGGTTTTTGGTCTTTTGAATGCATTAGAAGCATTTTTTTTTGACAAGTTGGAGCTTGTACATAGTTGTAATTGAGCATTTGAGAGTATTAATAAATCAGTCACACTAGAAGCGGACCTGAAGACGTAGTCGGGGAGGGATGAACTCCATTATCAACTTGTCTTCTTTTTCTTGCTTCTATTTTCAGTCTCCATTATTTTCTTTTGCTACAAATTTTTATCAAGTTGATGTGTTTTCACAATTTCGATTTGTTGCATAAGATTACATAAATGACCTTGCAATTTGTTTAGTAATACCTTGAAATTTCAATTTTTGGATCAAATTTGGTATCAGAGCTCTTGGTTGTGTGAAGGTTTGACAGGGATTGCAAGTTTTCATATGCTCACAATCTCCAATCTCAAGAAAGGAAAAGGATCACTTGAAGAATTCAATCCTGAAATTGGCTCAAGAAGTCCACCTTCCTATTCTTCTCAAACCATGTCAGGTGAAGAAGATGATGATCTTTCTCAACTAGATAGAGAATTAAAAAAGGATTTTCTTGACATGGATGACATTGTAAAAATATTGTTTGATGAGAGGAAAATGCGATTACAAGATGAATTTTCTTCCCAACCAAGAGAGGAAGTTAATGGTTCTTATATGACACCATATGGTAACGATAATGGTAATGGTGGTGCTCCTCCTCCTTCTCTACACCTTTTACCTCCTTCTTCTCCATCTTCCCCTTCATCGCCTACTTCTTCACAAAAAGGACATAAAGGACATGCTAAATCCCCTTTAATTATGCTTGATGTAAAGTTTGAATTGTCAATATATGATGGAGAATTAAATGCTAAAAAGTTGGATAATTGGGTAAGGAAAATTGAATTATATTGCAAGATCCAAAACATTGATGATGATGTCACAAAAATCCAACCCGCTTCTCTTAGGTTGGGAGGAACAACTCTCATATGGTGGGAAGAAAAAACGCAAGAAGACCTCAAGAAAAGTGGTAAGATTATTTCTTCTTGGAATGATTTTATCGCTACTTTGAGAAAACAAATTTGTCCATTGGCATATAAACAAAAAGCAATGATGAGATGGAAAAATCTCAGGCAAGCTAAGGGTCAAAATGTACAAATTTATACTCAAGAATTTCGTAAGAAAACTTTAATTTTGAGTATTCCTTTAGATAGAAGAGAGACACTTATGAAGTATATTGGTGTTTTACATAGCTATACTAGACACACTATTGTTATGCTTAACCAAACCAATTTAGATGAAGTGTGTGTAGAAGCTATGCATATTGAAAGTCGAGGAAAGAATGTGTGAGAGTATACTTCAAAGAAATGATCCAAGCCATTTTTTGATAAGCCAAAGAGGAAAGGAAAAGGAAAGGGGAAGATGACAACCACTATTAAGAAAGAGAAAACAAAGCTCACTTGCAAACATTGCAAGAAAGATGGTCATGATGAAGACCATTGCTGGAAGTGCATCCAAAATTCAGGCCAAAAAAGTTTGACAACAAGGGGAAAAAATACTATTGCTACAACTCAACAAGATTTGGGATCTGATTCAGGTGAAGAAACAAAGATCAAGACCATGGGAATAAAACATATATCTTCTAATGCAAGTACTAGTTCTTCTAATGAGTGCTCTGAATCTCTAATTGATAAGAAAAGGAATGATCTTTTTCATATTATAGTGGTCATAAAGCATAATAAGGTTGATACTCTTTTTGATAGTGGTTCTCATGTCAATCTTATTCCTGAAGCAATTGTTAAGAAACTTAACTTAGAAACAACACCTCATGTTAAGCCTTATGCTTTGGGTTGGGTATGTGATAATGCCAAACTACAAGTAACAAGACACTGTAAACTCAAGTTTTATATCACTGCTAACTTTGTAGATGACGTTGTAGTGGATGTTGTACCTCTTGACATTTGCGGGATTGTCTTGGGAAGTCCCTATCTGTACGATCGAAAATCCATATTTTATTGCGAGGAGAAAAAATATCATCTCTTCAAAGGAGGGATTGAATACATGGTAAGGACACATCATAAGAAGATAAATTTATCTCTTGTTAATGCAATACAAATGAAAATATTTGTTAATGCTAGCAAGAATTATGTATTACTAGTTCTAAAAGCTAAGGACGTTGATAAAATTGAAGTCTTCTTAGGATGACATCCTAAAATTAATTATGTATTGAGTGAGGTTGTTAATACTTATGGAAAGATGTTTCAAGAGCCTGAAGGACTCCCTCCAAAAATAGGATTTCAACATGAGATTTAGTTGTAGCAGGATGCTCCACCTCCTAATATTCACATGTACAAAATGTTAGTTTTGGAAAGCATGGAGATTAAGAAGGAGGTGCAAGAGTTTCTTGACAAAGGGGTAATTGGACCATGTACCTCTCCTTATGAGTATCCTATTGTTTTGGTGCCAAAGAAGTATGAGACATGGGGAATGTGCATTAATTTGCAAGCTTTGAACAAAATCATGGTAAATAATCATTATCCCCTTCCTCATATTGATGATTTTCTAGATCAATTGAAGGATGTTGTATATGTCACTAAGTTAGATTTCAGAAGTGGTTATCATTGAATTATAATTGTTGAAAGTGATATTTGGAAACCTTCTTTTAAAACAAAAGAAGGATTATTTGAATGGTTAGTTGATCCTTTTGGGATTTGGAATGTACCTGCAACATTTATGAGGGTGGTGAATGATGTATTCTGACCATTCCTCAGTAATTTTGTCATACTCTACTTAGATGATATTTTGATCTTCAGTAAGACTCATGAAGAGCATGTAAAGCATGTAAAGCAGGTTTGGATGTCTTAGAAAAGGAAAAGTTGTATTTAAAGATGTCCAAATTTGAACTTTGTAACACAAGTTTGGTGTATTTAGGTTATATTGTAGGGGGTCGTGAATTGAAAATTGATCCCTCTAAAGTTGAGGTTATTGTAAATTGGCCTAAGACCAAAAATGTAACTGAATTCAGAAGCTTCCTGGGAGTAGCCCAATACTAGAGGATGTTCATTCCAGGCTTCTCATCTATTGCAACAGCGCTACATGTTTTGACAAGTGTGAAACAAGGTTTTTAATGGGGAGGAAAACAACATAAAGCCTTCGATGTATTGAAAGAGAAGATTAGTACAACACGGGTTCTGGCACTTAGAGATGTTAAGCAACCATTCGAAATCCATAAATATGCAAGTGATTATGCCATCAAGGAAGTATTGATGCATCACGGTAAGCCTATATGATTTCACTCTAAAACTTTTAAAAATACAATAATTAACTATCCAACATACGATAAGGAATGGTATGTTTTAGTACAAAGTGTCAAAACATGGAAGCACTATTTAATGGGTACAGAAACAATCATACATATAGTTCATCAACCATTACAATATCTTCAATCACAAACTAAGCTAAAACAATCAAGGCACTCTAGATGGATGGGATTTTTATAGAAATTTTACTTAGTCATCATATGTAAGAAAGACGTGTATAACAAAGTTGCGGATATGCTATCAAGACCTATAATCAATGCTTCTACAATTCATAAGCATAATTCAATCACACATGAAATCTACATTGAACAAAATGCTCAAAATGAATATTTTAAATATTTATATGCAACTTTGGGTAAATGAAATCATATTGAAGAACTAGATTATCATGTTCATGCGAAACTATTATATCATCTTGGCAAGTTATGCATTCCACAAAGCGAAAGAGTTAATATTATAAGGGAAGCACGTACATCTCTTATTGCTCATAATTTTGGTGTAGGAAAAATAGTTGCTCAATTGTAGAGGTATTGTTATTGGCCTCGTATGGATGAAATTGTATCAAGGTATGTAAAGGGGTGTTCTAATAGTGCTATTAGTAATCCAAGTAAAAGGAAACTGGGATTGTATACACCACTTCCTATTCCTTCACGTCCTTGGGAAAGTGTGTCCATGGATTTTGTGGGGGGATTACCTATGTCTAGGAAAGGTCATGATTATTTGTATATTGTAGTGGAGAGGTTTAGTAAGAAGTGTATCTTAATGCATTGTAAAAAGAAACGAACAGCTCTGAACAAACACACAATTTTTCTCTCAAAATGTATGGGTTCACTTTGGGTTACCCACATCTATTCTATCTGATCGTGATTCTCGATTTCTCGAGAAATTTTTGTCACATCTGTGGGAATTGATGGACACCATGTTGAAGAAAAGCACAACATTCCATCCATAAACTAAAGGCCAGATTGAGGTGGTGAACAGAACGGTAGCGCATCTACTATGAGGATACTATGGCAAACATCCTAAGCTTTGGGATGAGAACTTACACTAGATTCAACATGCCTACAACTATGCCAAGCATTCATCGACTCACACATCTCCATTCAAAGCATGTTAATGTGCTTATTTATCAAAATCTCCTTTAGATTTCATCTTTGGGAAATATATTGCAGTGGATGGACATAGTAATGTCGAGAAGGCCAAGAACTTCATTGAACAAATGTAGCTGGTACATCAAACTGTGTAAGAATAGTTGGAAAAGAGTTAAGCCAAATACAAAGCCAACTATGACAAGCATCATGTGGATCACAATTTTAGGTGGAACACAAAGTTTAGTTATACATCAACAAAGAAATATTGCAAGGATAAGGTAAATCTCTCAAACCGATCTGGTATCATCCATTCTGAATCCTAGAAAATATTAGAAATAATGCTTTTTGATTAGATTTTCCTCATATGAAAATATACTATGTAGTAAATGTTGAAAACCTGAGATTGTATGAGCCTCCTATGATAATGGATGAAGAGGAAAGAATTCATGTACCTTTCACATAAGATTTTTCTCCTGAATACATGTATGAGCTACAGGAAGATACCATTTTTGATAAGAAGACAAGGACTTCTCGCATAGGTGATGTGGAGTACCTTCGTGTGGGGCTTAAAGTTAACAATCCAAGCAAAGCATGATGGATCAAGATTGGGAAGGTGAGGGAGCTTTACCCTCACATATTTTTTACGTAGTACCAAAATTTTGGTGGTCCAAAAGCTTCCATTGGGGAGGAGTGACCTGAAGGATCCAAAATATGCTCAAAGTTTCAGAAAACACTCAAAATAAAAAATTTTCAAATGTAGATGAAACAAAGCTCAATGTGTAATGCTCCATTTTCTTTGATTCCATCGCAACTTGAACATGTGAAAATAGACATCGTATGCAAAAGTTATGCAAGGTCAAAGTTCAGGTTCAAATAGAGAAAAACGTCAACGGTCAACACTCGTCATCAAAGTCAAGTTTAATAGTTCCAGTCGACACATGGCACCCCCAAGTTTTGAGAAGTGTCATTGTATAGTTGGTTGATGTGGACCAATGGAATTGAGCCATGTGGCCCAGTTAGAGGGTGACACGTGGACCAATTCTAAGCTGCCACATAGCCTTGTGACTGATCAAAAAATTTATTACCAACCAAACTAGAGGGGATGATATTTTACCTCTTCACTCACTGCCTACAAATCATGTTACTGACCACTAGGCCACCAAAGATTCATGTTAAACAATGGAAAAATATGTTATTTAAAGCATGTATACACCAATTTTAGGGGTAAGGGATACCGCGGGAGCCCACCATATCTGGCGGCTCCGCCATATCCCCACAACATATCCTAATGGACTCACTAAATATATCTGGTAAATGGAATATGGGTTAAAAATGGTGGAGGGTCTGTGCAGCACGCTACCATATCACACTTAATGTTTATCTAAATAATTTAATCGCCCTCATATCACTCAAGAAAATGTGCCTATTGTGGATTGAACAGCTGACCTGAACCTTTATAACCAACGTACATGACTAGCCCACATGTGTGGGTTTTGTTGAATTTTTTGCCGAGCTATTTTGTTTTAAGTTACAGGTAGAAAGTATGTTTGCCATAATTTGGTCATTCAGAGGCCAAATTGAGCATTTCAAAAGACAAAAAAGGGGTTTTTGGGTCTGATGAATGCGTTGAAAGCGTTTTTTTGATGAGTTGGAGCTTGTAAATATATGTAATTGAGAATTTAAGAATCTTAATAAAGCAGTCACATTTGAAGCGAATCTAGAAACATAGCCCAAAAGGGGTGAACTCCATTATCAACTTGTATTCTTTTTCTTTCTTATATTTTTAGTCTCCATTCTTTTGTCTTGCTAAAATGTTTATCAAGTTTATGTTTTTCTGCAATTTTGATCTGTTGCATAAGAATACCTAAACTAATTTGCAACTTGTTCAGTAATACCTTCATTTCAATTTTTGGATCAGTTGACCAATCCCCCACCATCCTTGTGGAAAGATAAGCCATCGTAAATAGTGTTTGAGAGGACATCCTCTAGGTCACATCAATGCAATCCCCCATTAAGTCTAAGGCCTCACTTGGATTCTTTCTTGGAGACTTGATAGCCCTATAAAACTATTATGTCACTTATATTCAACCAAAAAATAACAAAATAAAAAAAAAAATCATATTTTTCCCTTCTCTTTTTTTTTTTGTATTGACAACCTAGGTTTACCTCGTTCTTAAAATGTATAATCTAGTTTTCTTTAATGCAAAGGTTTTTCATTGATTATATATTCTCTTGTTTGAGTCTCTTATGATAATCAATTTCTCAAGGAATTCTTTATTTGAACTAGCATGGAAAGGGTTTGTGTGGTTCATTTACAAGTTTCAGGGTTATCTGTGGATTAACCAACAACTCAATCACTTCATATGCTTGATGAGTTTGTAATGCCTGGAAATGCTAGTTAAAGTAATGATATAACTCTTACTACTCCACTTTTGTGAAAACATTGAAGTATTTTATGGAAAATAATTAACAGGAGGTGAATCAAAACTCAACATATTAATTCAGATACCTTGTCTATTTTGCATCTAAAATCTTATTTTCATAATATACTTCATATTTGGTTTTTTTGGTGATGCTTAAATGTGATGTATGGAAATAATTTTTTTACCTTTCTCATTGTTTTCCCTAAGATCATCTCAAGGAAAAGAAGATGCTACTCCATAGATCCCACCTTAGGATCTACAAAAAAGTGGGTGGAATATCCAAGCTAATATCCTAATTACAATTCCATTTCCAACCATACAAATAATAAACAAAAATAGATGAATTATCATAATTCATACGCTCATAGGCTGATGTATTTTTTGGACCCTTATTGTGGCTAGAAAACCTACTCCTAATTGGAGATCCCACTCCAACTCCTCAATCCAAACCCATCCACACGTGTACAAATGAATGAGAATGATATTTTCCTAATGAAAGGCAAGTTAGCATGCAATATAAACTTAATACAACAAGTATATTGCATATCCATCACATACATAGACATAAAATGGAGAAGGAAAATATTTTGCATTCATATCATAATGAAAGTACATACGAAATTATACATTAACTATAGTATGTTCTCTTCTCTGATCCTTGGTTCTCCTCTTCCCTTGACTTACTGAAAAACAAGGCTCATTTAAGATGACATAGAATATTACTTTGATAATATTTCACCAAAATTATTGTGCTCTCTTTTATTCCTCTCCCTCTCACCTTTAAGATGATCTCACTAAATTGGCCTTTCCTAGATCTGAGAGCATGTATCTAGATTCTTAGGGAAATGATAATTTAGGCTTGATGACATGTGAATTAGGTGGATATAAGTCATGGATAGTCATGCTGGAAGGTGAGCCAATAAATTAGAACTCATGTACGAGTTTCATGCTCAATTATAAGCATTTCCCAACTTACTAAGAAACTTCTACTTAATTATGAGTTTTTTCTCAAATGTGAAATAATTACTATTTCACAATTATGAAATTATCATAAAATAATTATGATAAAATACTCAATTATGTAATTCCATCCCTCTAACATCTAAAAACTTCCTTCAAAGACCCATATGATCAATAACAAGGGTGAAAGGTGGTGCATTCTAGCCATCAAGTATGATAAGTTGAACTAGGGTTTTTCTCACTGAAATGAAGTTGAAAACAGGGTTATAATATATGGCCCATAATGCATGAGTTTAGAAGTAAAATTTATGGGAAAAAAACTTTGACATATATCAAAATGTACACAAGGAGTTAAAACCAAGGGACCAGATTGGGGCCATAATTGATAACCACGTATAAAACATAATAGGGTCATCCTTGAGCTAGGCATATCCATTCTCTAGATAAAGAATAACTAAAAATGGATGACATTTAGTTTTTAAAGTGAAACAAATAATTCCTGCAAATAAATTCTCAATAAAACAGAGAAGATTCATTGGTAAACACACATTAAAATGAACATTTTATTTTAAAAGCCCAAAACGTGGAAAGCCAACGAGATTTTTCAATATATTATCTTTGCAATTCTAAAATACAATATGTACATGCCATGGCATTCATAATCCCCTAATTCATTAAGCCTATATTATAGTACAATTGTAGTTCTTTCGATTATATCTACATGTAATGTCCCCCTAATAATAATAAAAAATAAAAATAATATAATATAATATAATATTAAAATATAAGTTAAATAAATGATAAACAATTAAAGAAAAGATAATTATGGTAAATAAATAATAGAAAAAGTAAATAAAAGATAATAATAGTAAATAAATAATAAATAATGAAGATAATATAATAATAATAAATAATAATAATGGTATTAAATATATATATATATATATATATATATATATATATATATATATATATATATATATATATATATATATATATATATAAGTAAACGATAAAAATAGTACAAATAAGAAAAGTTAAGAAAAAATAAAATAAAATAAGAGAGAGCGAAATGCGGAAAACTTTGAAAATAGTAAAAATAAGTAAAGCTAACAAAAAGTAAAATGGAATAAAATAAGAAAGAATTAAATTAAGTAAAACTTAAAATAAATCAATAAAATTTGCATGTTGACACATGAAATGTGTGCATGCAGACCCCTTTCTATTGTTTGGTCTATTTGATGGATGATAAGGAAGATGAGATTTATCACTACATCCATTCTCTTGGGAGAAAAGTGTCGTGAGACAAAGAATTCCTTGGTAGCAGTATGTTGACTGATGGCTTGGTTGTGGCTAGGTATAGAAAGAATGTGTGCAACTAAGCCTATGGTTGGGTGGAGAGTAGTTCCCCAAAATTTTTGTTGCAGTTAGCAAGATTCAAATAATGTTCAACTCCAAAATTATAAGTAAGGAATATCATCACTAAAGGTAAGTTGTTTTTGCTCATATTTTTCAAAATTCTATGCTAATTAGTTAAATAGAAGTGTGTTGATTATAAATCACATAATTGATCTAATTAATTGTATATTTTAATTTTTGGGTTGTTACATATGGTATCAGAGCAAGTTTTGGACTCTATTGGACCTTTGATATTTCATGTTCTTATTTAGCAATGTTTATAAATAATATTTGTTAATTAGTTAAAAAAATGAAAAAATTGATAATATTGATTAAATATATATATCCAAACCATATATATAATATCATTTGTCTTAATTTCAACTAAAAAGTAATTTAAGTTTTATTATTTTTATTTTTTCAAATTGAAAGTTATGTTAAATTAATTATTTATAATTAGTGATAAATAAATAAAAGTTATTTGGTTGTCATGTTAAACTTTATGATTTATTTTGAATAAAAATTATTTTGAAATGGCTTAAAAAAATAACAAATAATTATAAATAACTAAAATTTATATTTCAATATGTAAACTAGTTATAGATAAGCTAAATCTACATCTCAAATTGGAAACCAAAACCCAAGGTGTATCCATCCAACTTATTCCCTTTACAAAATAAGATTTGATCATTAACAACTTTGGATTTGGAACCACAATTGCTATCTAGGAAGGTCAAAATCCTAACCATGAGGCATAGACATGTCTTCTTTTCAATGGGACCTTCAGCTTAGGAGATTCCATCTATAAGATCTTGGCTAGAATTTTTATTGCTTCAACAAAATCACAGTTATCAGGGAAAAAATTCATTAAAGAATTCTATATGCAAAATCCATGTAAATCACTTCAACATTTTCTCTACTATTGGTATATTTTCCCTAGAATGCTATAGTTGATGCTAAATTACTTCTTCACGACCCCCATTAAGATGTTCTTTAGGGTTTGAAAGCCATATGTTTGAAACTAAATTTGTATTTAGTACTAAGATTCCTTTTACAGTCTCCTTCTTATGATAAATCATTAATTGAATTGAAACTATCCTTGGCTTCAAGGAGTCAATTCGCTTGGCCACAATTTGAAACCACAATTCCAAACCTACCATTCAAATTCATCTCAATTTATGATAGGATGTTGATAATAGTCAAATTCTATGCAAATTCTTCTCATGAATTGTTTTCTTAAATGTTTCAAGATTTAAAGTTTACGCAACAAATTATTCAAAATTTATAGCTATAAATACTGCTTCTGGCAATATTTATGACACATCCTCAACTTAGTCCATTACTACCTACAAATTGAATGTCACAAGATCGTAACTCGTAAGAACTATATTTAGTGAGTTACTCCAGAGTCTCACCTTTTCGACCAAATTGTAAAGGTCAAATGAAAATAAACGTTTTGACCCTTTTAAAAGCTGTGAAAATTTTGACGTTTATGTGAAAAATCATGGTAATTTCTCCACAGTACTTACAATCCATGATTTTTCATATTTTGAAGATAGTATTGTGCTGCATATAATTAAATATTATGTCTAAAGAGTGATTATATTGTAATAAGGTTGAGACATTACATTGGAGATCTACACATTGTTTGGCACTGATCTTTATGGTGCAAAGCTTGAAGTTTCATAAGTATTTCTATTTAATATATAAAGATGCGTGGGTTTTAAATTATTATTCACTCATAATCGAAAGTCAACACCCTGGGTGAGCCAACAATTTGTGATAGCAAATAACGATATGCTCCCAAGATTATCAATCCTTCTATGGTTTTTTTGACATATGGCATGTTTGATCAATGCATTATCTCAGCATGGATAACAAAAAGATTCAACATGATGATGTCAACCATGGGGGATGATTCAAATTTAGAGGGAAAAGGAAAAAACTAATTTTTCAACTCATATTTTCAACTTATCTCCCTATGGTTTTACCCAAATTTTGAGCAGGAGCACTCATTAGGTGCGGAAGTTAATTCCTCATCTAAGGAGTACCCATGTTGCACATTTTTTGCGGAAACTGCTACATAAAAATGAGAAATACATGAAAAATGTGATTGCAATCACATTTTTCATGTAGACGAGCCCATCAAAGGTGTGCAACATGGGTACTCCTTGGACGAGGAATTATGTTTCATATCCAACAAGTTCTCCCACTCAAAATTTGAGTAAAATCGTAGCGAGATAAGTTGAAAATATGAGTTCATAAAGTAATTATTTCTTATTTCCCTCTAAATTTGATGATGTAATCTAGTTTTATTTCATTATTTCCACAATTATTTTATAATATTCCTTAGGAGACCCATTTTAGGCCTCAGAATTTCTCTAATGATAAGAGTGAGATGTCATGAGACCCAATGTCTTCTAGTCAACCTTGATGGTATGAATCTATGGCATGTGAATAGATGAGTTGATGTTGATCATGGTAGAAATTGTCACATTAACACTCATTAAGGTATACCATAAAAAGATGTGAGGGGAACCACCAATAATGAAAATGGAGCCTAGGGTACTTGGTAAAATCGATAGAGTGTGTATAAATGTGTTAACATTGAAAAATCATGGATTTGACTGATCCAGAGTCAATGAGGTAAACCCACTGTTGATCACGAGGAAGCCTACCACTGGGCAATATAAGATTCAATGTACCTATGTTCCTAGATCAAGCTCTTCGATAATAAGTTGGAGTCAATATAAGATGAACTGTTGAAGGAGGGCCTTAATGTATTCCCCACATATTTACATGAAATATACCAAGATATTATGTTAATGGATGAAGTCAACAAGTAGAACTGACACAGTGATGGAAAACACAAAAGGCCAATAAGGATTGTAGATGGTCAACCAAGGCTTATACTTATCTTTGAAATTTAATGGCATTAAGCAAAAGTGACTTAGAAGAATTGACTAATGAGAACCACATTACATCATGCAACAACATAGGAAGCATTGAAGCACCCTTCATAGTGACTAGAAAAGTAAGTAGTCAGAGGAGTAAAAGGACTCATATGTATGGTACAGCTCCTATGTAAGATAAAAACCTAGCTGTAAGGTATTGAGACAAATAGGTGCCATGTTTGAAGGTGTCATCACTAGCACTACCATTTTCACTGATAGAACAATCAAACAATTTCCCTCCCCTCTCTTTTTATTAATTGGTACTTCCTTCATAATCTAGTGAGAACAAGATGGAAGACAGGTAAGATTGATTGTGTATTTTTTGTTAAGTTCTAACAACCACCATTAGAGGAAATTTCAACCTAAGAGTGGCCTCCTAAGGAAAAATAATAAAATAATAGTTAAAATAATAAAATAAGAGTTATGAATTTGGAGGAAAAAGAAAAAGACTACTTCTTTTAATTGCATTTTTGGCTTATCTCTTTATAAGTTTACTCAAATTTCAAGTGAAGACACTCATTGGATGAAAAATTAAATTATGCACCCAATGAGTACCCATTATTCATACTTTTGAGAAGATCCACAATGACAAAATCTGAAGATACATTAAAAAAATGTGTCAAAGATGTTTTTCTAATGTATCTTCAATTTTTATCAATGTGGGTCTTCTCAAAAGTATGCATAATGGTTACTCATTGGATGTGAAATTTATTTTTTCATTTAATGAGTGTCTACACTTGAAATTTGAGTAAACCTATAAGGAGATAAGCCAAAAATACAATTAAAAAAAAATTGTTTTTCTTATTTTCCCTCCAAAATATTTACATGTAACTCTTTTTAAATTTAAAGGATTTTGATTGGTTTACATATTATGACATGGAAATTGCGTGAAAAATTCATGGGCACTTTTAAGCTAAAATTTCCTCTAATGAAAAAGGAGATAAAACAATATTTAGTTGGGTGTCTTCTCCGTAGGTTAATGAGATTGAAGAAGATATAATATTAGGCTCAATATAGGGTGTCCTTTTCATGAGGTTTTAATGATCTTGAAATAGGGGTAAAAGGATGCTCAGTAACCATCAATGTTTAACAAGCATGAGAAGAATATTAAGGAAGATAATCCTAGAGAAATAAGTGGCATAAAGGATAAAAAAATGTTCCAAGTTGATAGAACGATGTTGAGAAAAGTTAATTTTGGCCTCCACTAATTGCAATGATCTCTCTAAAAATGGTAAGAACACCAAGAAAAGGCTAGAAACAGGTTCAAGGGAAATTTGATTGCAATGGTACAAGTGAGACCATGGAATTTCAACATGCATAAGTAAGAAAGGAAATGCATGACAATGATCACAAGGTAAAAGTGGTTGGAATACTCTCATGGTATAGCTAGAAGATGAAAAAGAAGAGGTAATGAGGCTCAGATTTAGAATCGTGACATGTAAAAAAAGGAAGGATTTTAGGATGATTGAAAGAAAAAACATATACTAAAAAATAGAAAACGTGTGTTAAACTAGGATATTCATGTATATTAAGTGTAACATACCCCCTTACCACCCACATTCCATACTACCTCCAATGTCTAGTTATGGAAATCAAGTCTAAAACTTCAATGCTTTTGAAAATTTTCAAAACTCAGAATAAATAATACCATTGCATTGATCTCGTTGAGACCTTTCTGACGATATAAATTTTAGCTCAATCCAACCACCAGAGCTAAAGTTGTTTCCATTTATGCATATGTCCCTTTTAATCCTACCATGTTATCATGTATTTCCATGTGGCACCCATGTCATGCCCATGTGACAGTCCACCCTAGTGCTATGTAATCCTAGGTGAAGTCCACATCATATCTCTGTGATGTGGAACTCCACCCTAGTGCCATGTCATCTTGGGTGAAGTCCACATCATATCTCTCATTAGCTGGTAGTTCCATGTGGAACATACCACGTTCTTGTGATTGGTCTACACCGTAACCCTACATAGCATGCAAATATGTAGTTCCTCATTATAATATATTTTCTACCCATTTCTTTTAATAGCCCCATGTAGTCCAAGATGGGAAACTAGATGTTATGAAATGGAGGGATATCCATCTACTAGAGGTTGTCAACATCAACCCTTTGCTCCCTGTTATCACTCAAAGATTTCTCTAGAAGTTATTAGAAGAAAGAAAATGACTGAGGTAAGCACAAACCAACTTTGGAGCATAGGCTCTAGCCAACCTATGGCTCAGAGAGGGTTCTCTCTATATGATTTAGCTTTGTTTGTTGGGATTTTCAGGCTAGTTATGAATGTTCTAGGTGTATTTGATTGGTATTCAAGATTGGATGGTGGAATCCTTAAAACAGATGGATAGAATGAGGTCTTCAGACCATTGGGCTATGGAGTCAACAGAAGGGCAGCAGAACCGGATCAACTGACTAAAGGGGATTCTCAAAGGGAAAGCTAGCAGAGTAAATTGTAGGTCTTTGGGATAGTGAGGTGAAATGGTTTAATTAGGGTGAGAGAGAAATTAAGGGTTCTCAGACTGGGATATAAATGAGGAATAGAAGGTAATCAAAGTAAAGGGAAATTAAGAATCATTTGATTTGGATTAACAAGAAACAACCTAAACTAAGTAGCAATTAAGAATTCCTTAACTTAGATATTAGTAGAAAACATTTATATGCCTAACTGTTAAAACAGAGTGTAATTAAACAAATTCTAAGATATTGTTTCAGTTATAGCATTTAGATTCGGAAATACATTAAATATTATGGGAATACTTTAAGAAAGATAATGATAAAATAAGAAAATACTTGTCTGCACTTCGCTTAACACATGAATCCTATGAAATATCTTGTCTTTATTCATCAATCCAGCTTGTTGGCTCAGTCAATGATACAATATCTTTATAGTCTCTTGATCAAAATTCTATATAAATGTTTAAGAATCCACCCTACATACATTGAATTGTGAATTATTTATATAGAAATTATTACAAAATATCTCAAACTAACTTGAGATTTAATCTAGGAAATAAAAATATCTTCTTGCAACAAGATAGGGACAACTATTGAATTGCTTTCATGTTGTCCCATTTATTGTGGTATTGCTAGCCTTTATGGTTTGATTTTTAGCCCTTTATGCTCTTTTCTATTTTAACTTTCACGATGGAGGCTTTAGTCGCTTTAGACTTTCATCTGATACTCTTTGACACTGATACACTTTGACACGCTGACCTGTCTTTATCTTTTATTGTATTTTACTTTTACTATATATTTTAACTTTTTACTATGTATTTCAACAGTAAACTATTTAGTTTTTTATATGTATCAGCATATGGTAATGGATATTGGTAAACGTTTTGCATGTTTGATCTATTTGTCTTTTGATTGTATAATCTGCTTGGTTACTTTGTTTTAACATTCACTGTTTCTGTGTGAATGATTTGTTTCTTTATTTTGTGTATAACTATTTTCCTCTTCTTAATGAAGTTTTTAAAATAGATTTCCTTTCAAGTCTTGGAGTAAACAAGTTTTATGACTAGTATCAAAACTGTTTATCCAAGCTCTGGTCTTCTGCTAATTACCTGCAAAATACAACAATTTGTTAATAAAACATAGGTTTGCGAGGAGGTGACCAGAGGCCGTAATAAAACTGGGAAGAACTGTGGACAGAGTCCAGAAGGCGTTCGAGAGGGAATCCATGGTGAAATCATGTCTCAGAGGCTCAGGGTGGAGCAGGAAGGGTTTGATAGGTTTCATTGTGTAAGTGAGTAAAATGCATGAAAATGAGGGTTTTCGGGGTTTTAATGGGTAATGGGCAAATTGGTGCAGAATTTTATATTATGAATAGTAGGTGTTTTATTGGGTTGAGTGGGGAGGTGGCTTCCTAGGCCATTGCACCACTTTTGTGGCAAAGGTGGTATTGAGGAGGGGTCACCGTATCTACCTCCGCGCCTAACACGTAGCATTTGCGGTTCGAGGGAAAACCACTTTATTAGGCAGGTAACGATCGACCATCAGGCATGACCGATATGGTTGTGGACCATCAGATGAGGGGGATGGTGATCGGATGACATTCGAGCGAGGGAGGTGCACAAATGATAAGAGCATGGGCAGGGAAAATTTTAAGAACCCCCCTAAATTTATATATATAATAAATGGGCGAATCACCATGGTACATAGGAAAAATGGAAGGCGATTTTAGCAATAATATAATATGCATATATAGCTTTTTTGGCAAATCTCTCACCAAATTATATTATCTTGTAAAATCATGGCGAATCTTTCATTGGATTATAAAATATCGTAAGATCTTGGCGAATATTTCACTGAATAATAAAGGCTTTGTAAAGGGCTAACAAAGTTCATAATGAGTAGTATTTCTTGTAATGGCTTGAAGCCTTTCTAATCAATCCATCAATAACCAAAACAAGTATATTCCTTATATGGAATATAAAGATATTTCTCATGGAAAGCCAATTAGGCTTAGTGTAGGTTGTAGGGAGAAATCCTACATGTGACAATGTGTTGGACTCATAATCAATATTTCTTGTAATGACTATGAGCCTTGTTTTCTAAGCAATCCCTCGAGGACTCAAATATGTATATTACTCATATGGAATATAAATATATTTCTCATGTATTGGAATATAAATATATGAGTGAGGAGTGGTAAATGAGCCACAATAAGTCCTTTAGAAAATTGACATGAAGAAGATAAGTGCAAAAAATAAAAAAGGTGAAAATGGAAAAATTGAGAAGAAATACAAGGGAAAATTGGTGAAACAACAAATTAATTATCCATGGGAGGAACAATGATTAGAGATAGTGAGGGAAGATGTTCCATCAACCTAGGGGTAACAAAGGTAGACATTAGAACTCTGACTTATGCAAGTGTAGCTAAACAAACATTAAGCTCTATGCCAGTCATGAGAGGGAGGAAATATGGGAAAGAAATGTGAGAACAAGAATTAAATGGAACAAAGCATTGGGATTACAATCCTTGCTCATTGAGTTTGGGTACTTCATCTGAGGCCTGTTGAAAAATTAGGAATGATATATCTATGTATCTTGTTATATAATTAGTTTGTAAAATAGTTGCCAAGTAGCTATGTTAGAGCATGGATTTTGTGAAATGTGTTTTACTCATCTTACCTATTTTTAGATGGAGATGAACAAATATGAGTATTGGAGATAGAATTCTCCCATTTTTTTGTTGTAACAAATTGTGTAGGTATAGCCATGTCCATTATTAAGTATGCCCCAATTGTATCGACAATATTCCCAAAACAATAACTTTTTAGTACTAAAAAGCATAAAAAAATCCAATATTACATACTAAAACAACATATTAATAAAATCTACAAAGTGAAAATCAGCACGAAAGGTTATAGCACATAAAGATTTGCAATAAAAATCAGCCTTAAAACTCTTGTGTCCAAGCAAAACAATGATAATAAGCCCGTGTCTCCCTTGGAATTTTATGTATCAAGATGAAACCCCAAAACACAAAGACCTAGCCAAAAATAATTGAGAACCCCTCGCATCAATCAAAGAAGAGGTTTCTGCCCTACAAAAATGCTCAACATTTCAAAGCGATGTCCTTAAAATGTAGATCCTTACATATATTTGCAAGAACCAAGAAGGAAGATGAGATTTTACAATTTGCGAGTAGGTAAATAGCCTGTTCATGATTTAAGTAATGTTTTGTTAAATTTCGAGGGTTGCAGCTTGCAATTCAACTCAAAAAAATTATAATGTAATTAACTTATTTATTCCTTATCTTACAGTACTTTTTGAATTGCCAGTTTTTATATCTTAGTACCATCCTCCTAGCAAGCTAAGTGCAAAGAAGCCTATCATGTGCCAAGGAATCTTTTTTTCTACTAGGGTTTTGGATTTTAGACCATCATTAGAAAACTTGGCTTGGTGTGAATAAAAATAAGTTTTTAATATTTAGCTTTTAAATATATACTAATTAAAAAAGATTTTATATAACATTTGAAACTAAGGAGAGATTTAGTTTTCAGTTTTGAATATTTATTTTTTAAATGTATATTAATTACAAAAGTCTAGGGAGAGGTTGTTATGAAACCAGCTCAAGAAAAGTTAGAAAAGATAGATCAAAGCCTTAGAATTCAGCCTCTTCGATGGGGCAACCTCCTTTACATTACATAAATGAACAATTCTTGGATGATTCAAATGATAAAACCTCCTTTCTATATATAGAAGTCTAAGGAGTCACAATATAACCTAACCGACCTAACAATAATAACATAAAGCCACAAAAATAACAATAGAGGGATTCTATGAGGCACATTAATAACAATATGGGGACAATAGGGGCACAATGATATTAATAAGGGGTACAACTACAATAGTAATGGGGTAATCACTAGTATTATAGGGACCCAACAGAGATGTAGTTTTGAGAGAGATTAGTAGATAAGTGTTGTTATGACTTGGCTTAGTGAATTTTAGTTTTAAAATTGTCTATATTGACAAAAATTATTACAAAATATTTAAATTTTAAAATGAATATACATGGTCACCTTAGGTACTATGATTGTTTCCTTAACATGATAAAAAATGAACTAGCTAGAATCTAACAACACTTTAGGATACCTCTAAGGACACATATAAAATAATAATTATAGTTATCATATTAAAATAATAATTTATGTTTTAATTTAACGGAGTCAACATAATATTATATTGCATGATGGTTAATTTTCATATATATATATATATATATTAGACAAACCCTTGTAACTTGAAATGACCTCTTTAGTTTTGGAATTAAATAATATATTTTTTTTTATTATGTTTTGTGAGTGACCTCCTTGTGGAAAAATGTCATGTTTGAGTGATGATTATATAAAAAAAACCATTACAAATTTAATTATATCTCAATTCAGAAATTGAAAGTGAAGATACATTCACTCACAAATTTGGAAAACTTGTAATTATAATTATGAAATCACTTTCCCTTTATATAATATTGTCTCATCAATAATTTTTATATCAAGTTAATTAATTATAATTTAAATGAGTTTAAAAAAATTAACCATTAAGATAGAAAGTGATTAAGTCATTAATATACCATATTTTACTATACACAAACTATAAAATATAAAGCAACAAAAAAAACATTTTTCTCATGATATTAGGAAACCTGAATCTTCCAACAACTACTAGTGCTTCGAGCTTTTTTCAGCCCCATAATTGATATTTTTCATATTATTGATTTTTATTTTAATTTAAAATGAAAAAAAAAATATTAATTAAGTGGATAGATGTCTTTGTTTTGGAATAGGGTTTCACAATCATGATCAACCTATGCAAACCTCCCAAGTGATATGTAGAATATGGGCACTTAATAGGCAACACCATAATCAAAAGTAAACGATATTCATATGTAAAAAAAATATTACATTTTACAAATCCAAGTATACTACTTTAAATATCCCTATGTAAAAAAAAAATTACATTTTGAAAATCCATGTATACTACTTTCAGAATTCATAGCATACCTCTCTTTAGATATACACGAGCCAAGATCCATCCCTCTCTAAGCTTGAGAGGTCGACAAATGTTGAGAGATCGACAGTTAAGGCTAATGCAAAATGTGAATCAAAACTGAGGGAGAGAGAGATAAAGAGGGAGAATTAGAAGATAGATTTAGGATGGTATAATTCCCCCCCTCAAATAGACTATATTCCACATGAATACCATGGGTTCTTATAAACCTTGAGCTCAAAACCAGTAATGGACAAAACAATATCTCTTGATATAATAAAAAAAATAATAATGTAGAATTTTCATTTTTACATAGAGTTATTTTTATTTTTATTTCAAAATTACTTTTACTCAACAAAAATTGATTAAAAAAATAATAACCTAAAATTTTTACATAAAATAATAACGTA
>APFE030361611.1:44077-96381 GCA_000404065.3 Pinus taeda
TCAAGCACCCTCCGTTCCCCGCCGATGCGATATTGCGATCGCATCGGAGCTTCTTCATCGCATTACCTCCAGTATCAGCACCACGTCGCACTGTACCAGGGACCCACCACAGCTGACGTCATCCGTCATACAGCCGACGTCATGCTGACGCCAGCAGCCAAAAAGACGAAACTTCGCGCAGGAAGAAAAATTGCACTTCAGAGCTCCAGAACAAGAAACAAAGGTAGTTTTCAATGCTTGATTAGCGCAAAGCACGAATCGCGCATCGCTACGGGAAATAGGCCATTTCGAGGAATCTTCAGGGAATCTTCTGATTTCTTAGTCCATTGCGCGCCGAAAAAGCCCGAAAATCCCTCGATCGTGCCAAAATGATCCGGTTTAAAGACAACAGCAGATCAATGACAGAGTTTAAAGTGTATCAGATCAAGTCATCAAGCTTCAAGCATGTCAAAGTGGATCAGTTGACGGCGAAAGCCATCAATGTAGCGGCAAAGAGTATCAGCGAAAATCTTGAGGAGCAGCCCGAAGCAAGAGAAAATTTATTATCCTCCAGCAGATTCATAGAAAGAGGGCGAAGCCACTTGAAGCTCTCAAATCATAATTATTTCACATTTAATTCACACCAGAGCTGAACTGCAGTTCCCAAAGCACAATCATTCCAGCAACACCGCATCTAGCCCCCAAGGGCCACCTCGTCACCTATTCCGATTCAGCTGCCCCCAACACATCCAAAAGATTTACTTGCATTTAATTCCAGCAACACTTAGATTTTTGAAGAGTTTTCTAGCAGACCTATCTAGGTCACTTGTAATGATGTCTTTCCGATATTTTTCTTATAAATACGACCCTGAGGAATGTTGTGAGGGGTTGGTTGGTTGGTAGTAGTTGTTGGTCAGTCTTCTTTCCAGCATTGTCTCTCAGCAGAGACTCGCACTCTAACTGTCATAATTTCCATAATCAAAGATTGTTGAAAGCATGGATTGCGAAACTACTTGATGTTTTCTCTTGGTCAAGGGATGATTATGGAATTCCTCTGCTTCTACATGATCCAATAAGTGTTCCTCTCCTCTATTAAATTTTATGTTTTTTACCACCATTTCGCCTTCTAAAATTGCAGAAAAAAAGAATAGCTTAATATTTGTTTCAGTACACCTTAAGTTCAATTTCTGCATTTCCCAATGTTTTCTTCAGAAATAGTTATGAGCATGTATTCTTAAATGATCTTGTTTATGCTGTTTCTTTCACATATGAGTGCATGTTTTAGGAATTCTTAACTGCTCCTGGATCCCATTCATCCATTTCTCCTCTTCTTTAGCATGATGAAATGATTCTCCTTTGCCTTTCATCCCTGATGTCAATTCCGTACTTTCAGCAGACCGATAATTGTATCCTGTGTGGCTATCCCGCTCCGTATCCCCTTGTGACCAAGAAAATGCTCGCAAGCCTCAATCTGTGACTCCATTCCCAATGGTTCGAAACATATCACACCTTACCCTGCCTCTTTGCTCGAGAATCCTACCTCCCATCCAATCACAAACAACACTCCCTTGAAGTGAGAAAGCTAGCCTAAAATCATCAACTAAGGTTGAATCATAAGGAGAGAGACCTCTTCGATTACAGGTGGGCTAGAACCTGTAATCCAAAGATTGATTTGTGGTTACCTCGATCGTATCCCTATTTAGGAGCACTAGGGACAACCTGAGTGATAACATAATGGCGACTCCACTGGGGACCTCCTCAGATAAATCAATGAAACCAGTCTGCAGCCTTACAGAGGAAGAAGCCGACTTGTGAAAGGATCGGCCGACCTGTGTGGTTGCATATTTTTAGAAGATTTTCAAATATATATTAGAAGCTAGCTCCTAAGAAACAAACACGTAATACACGATCAAATCCAGATCCAAATAACCTGCCCATCGTTGAAAATCCTAATTTAATTCCTAAGATCGTCAGAAAACAAAAACAAAAAGATTGCAGACCCCTGTTAGTCCTGAAACAGTTCAGCCAATTGCTGTACCAACCCCTGTCAAAGTTCTATTCCGTTCCACCCCAAGCTCCCCTGGCTCATCACCCCCTTCTCCAAGTAGCTCTGCCACACCTCTATCCCATGTCCCTACCACTTCGACTACTCCTTCTTCCCCTGTTATTCCCGTAATCCCCCTCGCCTTAGGTGTTCTGCTCATCCCCGTCATCATGGCTAGATATGCACCATTACAATTACCTACTAATCCCGGGGCAATGCCTCAGGACTACCAATCGAAAATTACTTATTTCGATGGCACAACCTCTTGCACCACCCTACCACATACAAAGAAAATGCAGGATTATTTCGAGAGTTATGAGATAGATGATGAGAGCGTAAGAATGAAGATCTTTGTCCAAAGTCTGACCGGTGATGTCAGAACCTAGTTTAGGGAACTTCCACCCAATTCTATACCAAACCCGGAAGCCTTATACCAGACATTCGTTAACAGATGGGAGAAAAAGAAGGACCCCCTGCACATACTATCCGAATATGAGTCTATAAAGAGAGGACCTGGGGAAGCTGTTCTGGATTACTGCGCCAGATTTAACAATGTTTACAATGCGATACCACCAAATTTAAGACCTCCGCCTGACCTTGCTTTATACAAATTCCCGAATGGCTTTGATGCCGAGATGGCGTATCAATTAAGGGAAAGAGCCCCTCAAAGCCTCGCAGAAATGCAAGACGCTGCAGTAAGCGTGGAAGCAAATCTAATCGCTAAAAGAAACAGAACCAGATCCGAGAGAAAAACCACTTTCAAATAAGAACCCACCTCTTTCGAGCAGAAGATTGATGCGGTCGTCAGTTCCATGAATAGGCTAGGAGATAGATTAGACAACGTTGAGAGGAAAAATGCATGGGAAAGCCAATAGCCCAATGCCGCGAGGAACCCAAACTTCAGAAAGACCCAAAATTTGAACGTAGGTAGGGCCAGTCAGGATCACGACATTAGACCTCCTTTTTAAGAGAACTATGCTGAGGCATCTACATCCGCTGATCCCACAGACGGGACCCTAATGAACCTGGTGGATTCAGAAAATGAATAGCAATCCTTCCTCACAGAAGAAAACCGACCATACCTTAATATAGAACAATTCCGCACCAAATCGGGCGAGTCCTTTGACTTTAAACAAGGTTATGACACTGCTATATACGAGGTACATAAGCAATACAAACTAAGAACACGGACTGTCGATGTTCTTCCGCCTAGCAAAACAAACGATAGCAAACAGCCCAACAAAGCTAAAGGGAAGATCACCATCAACCAGCCAGCTGATAGCCGTGTCCCAAATCCTCAACAAGTTATTGTGGAAGAGGTAACAGATACACATGGTTCTATGGAGCAGCCTCTGCCCACTCCCCATCCGAAAAAAGATCTGAAGAGCATTCCTGAAAATTTTCCCAGAACGGAGATACCACAGACGGTCATACACTGTGATACGGGCGCTCCAAAAGAAAATACAGAGAGTACGCCTGAAAAAGAAAAGTTCACCACTGTCAATACCCGAAACCCAGTAGAAAAACCATTCAGTCTAGAAACAGAAATTGGAAAACTTAAAATCTCCATTCCCCTCTCAGAACTGGCTAAGCATGATGTATATAGACAAAAAATTCAAAAATCACTTCAATTTCCGGAAGTTAGGGATGATGTAAATGTTCTAGATGAAACCCCTGAACTACTGTTCGGGCCAGAAGTTGACGGAAAAACAACATACGGACCTGTCCCGCCTTTCTATGTCAGCCTGCACATACACGATAAGATACTGCACAATGCTATGTTTGACTCAGGCGCCTCACATAACCTCTTGCCCAAAGCGGTAATGGAAAAGTTGAATCTCGATGTCACTCGACCCTATAAAGATCTGTATTCGTTTGATTCAAGTCAGGTCAAATGTCTAGGCCTAATCAAAGATCTTTGTGTATCCCTAGTCCAGTTTCCCAACAAGACAATCTTAATGGACGTAGTAGTTGCTGACATTCCCACAAAGTATGACATGCTGCTATCCAGATCATGGGGAGCAAAATTGCAAGGATCCCTACAACTCGACCTCTCTTATGCCACCATATCTGTCTCTGGGCAACCAAAGAGACTTTATAGGAAGACATTAATGAAGTATGTGGTAAGTAGTGAGGAGAAACCCCAAAATTTTCCAATATACTCAATCCACTATGATATGGATTCTTTTATTTTGTTTAATGATAACACAAGCCCTCTAGCTCCTGACAAGCCGTCATCCCTGGAGCAAGAAACCAATGCTAATAAGAGATCAGTTGCCAATACACATGAAATTGTCTCAACAGCCAGAGAAACCAGCACACGACAGGAAGAAAACCCCGAAATAGAATTCACCATCTCATCCGCTCCGCATACCACTCGAATCCCCAATACACACCTTGGACGAGAATCCACATGGTATTTGGAATTTGATGGTGCAGTTAACAAGTTAGGAGTAGGGGCTGGAGTGTGGATTTACAATACTCACGAGAATCATGCACAAGGCCATGCATATAGACTCAATTTTAGATGTACAAACAATATGGCGGAGAATGAAGCCCTTCTCTTAGGTCTCAAGCTGCTCAAAACCCTCGGAGCTACCACCATTTCCATCGTAGGTGATTCGGACCTCATCATACAGCAGATAAAGGGCAACTTTGTCGCTAATGATAGTAGAATGAGAACCTACAGATCCGCTGCCAGCGAATTTCTTAGCGCCTTCAGTGATTTTGAGCTGGCCAAAATCGCACGAGATCATAATATTCATGCCCATATCCTAGCTACCTTTGCTAGCACATGTAGGCTTCCCTTTGGACCAAGTCACCACTTCACCGCAGAAATAAAACACAGACCGTCAATTCCTAACAATGTCGAGAATCGGCAGGTATTCCAAGATGATGCCCAGATTAACAATTTTCTGACTCTGGAGGATGAATTCTCTAGCACAAACATTGACATGGATGCTACAGCCGAATCACAACAGTTAGCAGAAGAAAATCGCCTGACCCTAACAGCTGCCACGGCTAAACAAATACTAAGCCCAACTATTTTTGACGGTACGAACATAGGGCAACTGAAACAGTTTTGTTCACCTAAGGCAGCCGAAGTAAAAGACAAGTTTATTGACCTAAAAGGAAATGTTCTGCCTGCCGACCTTACTCCATTGGAAGACATGTTTGATGACAACGATTTGGCCAGAAAACGAAAGATGGAACCTTTGGACGTCGCCATAGAAGAATATAACATAGGAGCAACAGAACATCCCAGAATGATTAAACTATCCAAAAATCTGCCTCGTGACCAAAAACCAAAATATGTGGATCTGTTCAAAGAATTTCAAGATGTATTTGCCTGGAGTTATGAGGACTTAAAGTCCTATGACACTTTAGTAATCCAGCATACCATTCCCCTAAGACCGAATCAGAAACCGTTCAAACAGAAACTCAGAAGAATCAACCCCATGCTTCTCCCTTTGATTGAAAAATAAATAAAAAGAATTTTTGAAGCAGGTATCATTGCGCCCATTAGATTCTCGGAATGGGTATCTAACTTAGTTCCCACCAGAAAGAAAACAGGACAGATAATACTGTGTGTAGATTTGAGAAATCTAATCCAAGTCTCTCTAAAAGACCACTACCCATTACCCAAACTGGACCACATCTTGCAAAGAGTAGTGGGTTCCTCTAGGATCTCTCTACTGGATGGATTCTCAGGATTTAACCAGATCCTTGTCCACCCAAACGATCAGGACAAAACAGCTTTCACCACACCCTGGGGAAGGTTCAAATATGTTAAAATGCCTTTTGGGCTGAAAAACGCCAGCGCTACCTTTCAGAGGGCAATGGATATTGCGTTCACCAAGGAGATACGGGATTTCCTTGTGGTTTACTTGGATGACCTGACCCCATTTTCCAAATCCGACGTACAACACCTTAAGCACTTAAGGAAAATTTTCATCACATGTAGGATATATGGCATTTCCTTGAATCCTAAGAAGTCTCTGTTTGCCCTGGAGGAAGGAAGGCTATTAGGGCATATAATATCAAAAGATGGGATCAGAATCGACCCAGAAAGAATTCAGGTTATCCTCCAAATCCCTTACCCAAGAAACACGAAAGAATTACAAGCATTCCTCGGAAAAATCAACTTCCTGAGGAGATTTATCCCCAATTTAGCCGAGCTAATAAGGCTATTGATCAACATGCTAAAAAAGGACGCCAAGGTGAGATGGTCCCTTGAGGCTAAGCAAGCTTTCGAGAGTATAAAAACTGCCCTGACTCAAACACCTGTCCTCACCAGTCCTCAATTTGACAGAGACTTTATCATTTTTTCTTTCACATCAGAACATACCATAGCCGCAATCCTTCTGCAGAAAGATGATCAGGGCAATGAGAAACCAATAGCTTTCTTCAGTCGAGCTTTGAGAGACGCACCCCTAAAATTTCAGATCATGGAAAAGCAAGCCTATCCCCTGGTCAAAGCCATCAAAGACTTCAGAATTTACATCCTCTACTCCCATGTGATCGCATATGTCCCTAATGCTGTTGTAAAGGATATACTAACTCAAGAAGGATTGGAAGGCAGAAGAGGCAAATGGATTGCTAGCATCCTTGAATACGACATTGAGATAAAGCCCACCAAGCTCGTAAAAGGACAAGGGCTAGCCAAGCTAATGGTAGAAGCAAACTTCAAAGCACTAGACATTAATCAGCTGGATGATGAAGTGGAGCTGGTGACTCCACAGATCAGTGATACCTTCACACAGTCCCCTTGGTATTCTGATATCTGCTTTGTATTGTTAAACCTGTGCGCTCCCCCAGGATTGTCCAGAACTAAGAAAATATTTTTAAGAATGAAATCATCAAACTTCTGTGTCATAGATGGTGCTTTGTTTTGGAGAAATTATGAAGGAATTTTTCTTAAATGTTTAACTATAGATGAAACTAACAACGTCATGAGAGAATTTCATGCAGGTGACTGCGGCGGACACTTATATTGGAAATCTACGGCGGACAAGATCTTACGTGCTGGTTATTACTGGCCTTCTTTGTTTGCAGATGTGAAAAGATTTACTGCCTCATGCCACAAATGCCAAATCTTTGAAGGAAAAAGAAAGCTATTGCCTCTGCCCCTAAAGCCCATTTCAACCGAGAAGCCTTTTCAACAATGGGGTCTTGACTTCGTTGGAGAAATTCATCCCTCCTCCTCAGGCCAGCACAAATGGATTTTAACAGCCACCGACTATTTCACCAAATGGATTGAAGCCATCCCGTGTAGGCAAGCCAATGACACCACCATTATCCAATTCCTTGAAAGCAACATCCTGTCTAGATTTGGCTACCCGGAGAAAATCATTACCGACAACATTGCTGCTTTCAAATCTAAGAAAATCATTAACTTTTGCCACAAATACCACATTACCTTAGGTCACTCCATAGCCTACTACCGGCAAGGTAATGGCCTGGCTGAGTCTTCCAATAAGAGCCTCATCAATATCATAAAGAAGATGCTAGAAGAGAACAAAAAGAACTGGCACAAAAAGCTCACCAATGCCCTATGGGCAGACCGATTGTCCACCAAAAAATCCATCGAGATGAGCCCCTATGAACTTGTATATGGCATGGAATCTAGGTTTCCTTCATCTCTGGGCATACCTACTATCAAACTGTTGCAAGAACTTCAGGTTGAACCAAATGACATGCAAAGAAGAATTAATCAGACCATTCACCTTCAGCAAACTAGAGAAGAAGTTTTCAATAGAGCTCAGGGTCTACAAGAAAAACTCAAGAAAATGTTCGATAAGAGAACTAAAGCAGAGGATTTCTGGGTAGGCAGCAAAGTTCTAAGATGGGATGCAAGAAGAGAAGACAAGGGACAACATGCAAAATTTGATTTTTTGTGGAAAGGTCCATACGTTATCAGCGTTGTGCAAGGCAATAACACCTACTTTCTCAAATCACTCGATAACAGCACAGCGGAAGAGGGCCCGATCAATGGCCAGATGTTGAAACACTACAATGATCCTCTTGCTTGAAAGGGAAGATGGTAGTTGGTTTGTACATATTTGTATATATCAGTTTTTGTCTTTTTTAGAGTTTATAATACTGAAAGCATGCGGAAGAAAGCAGGCGGCGCTTTACAGTTTTGCACAAAATAGCAAGAAACTAAAAACCAAGGCGTTCTGACCTGCTGTTCTTGACTTCTCACAAGGAGAAGCCATCCCCGAGTGGAGCCACTGTTAGCTTCCTGCTGCCAGCAGGTTATTCATTTTTCATGATTGGCATTTCACAGGCCAAATTATGTCGTACTTTGCTTGCTGCAATGCTCCATATTTGCTTAACAGTCTCCAAGTGAAGAAGGCTACTTCAAGTTCATTCAATTGCCTTCCAAATTTTGTAAAGTTATCCCGGTATCGCCATTTTTCATTTAAAGGGAGGTCCAAACAGTTTAATCTTGGTCTCCCTAGGTTTAAATTTCCTGTTTTAGAATATAGCGATTGTAAATCTGTCCAAACAGTTTAATCTTGGCAGATTCTTAGATAGGTAGAGAAGCAAAGGAGCCCAACAGCTTAATCTAGGCTCTGGAAGAAATAAGGGTAGTATGTAGATAGGAAAGCATCAAAAGAAAAATGAATGACGGGTTTCCAAGTCTAAATGCACCCCAAACAAAGAAGAAAAAATGCTAGGTAAGTAGGTTGGGTAGGTAATTCTGAGGTTGTTGAATCCTAAATTGCTGATCAGTTCCAGGTTTTCAGGTGTCATATCATTCAGGACACAATCAGCAAGAATTTGTATGCAAGAAACTTAAAAGAGGTATAACTGACTCCCCTTCTTTGTTTTCTCCAATCATTAACTAACTTCCCCAAAAGAGGTCAAGATCTGCTTGACACCTCTTAAGTTCCATCATCTTCATAACACTGGCTTGAGTAAAGATCTACTTTACTCAAAGTTGTTCCATATTTTCTCTTATGTATGGTCCTACCCCCTTGTAACAGCCTAAGTTCTCCTGAACTTAGCGCTTTCTTACCATATCCATATTAACCACTAACATTATTATTTAGCTCCCTATTCTTCCCATCCCCTTATTAATATTAAGTAAAATCCCCCTATGTAATATCCCTCCCCCTGGTTGAAAAATAACCATAAGTACTCCTGCAAATTGCTCAGTTTATCTGAAACTCAGCAAGAGCCCTTGACCTCCAAAACCACCTCCCAGATACAATGGACTCCTTCTAAAGTATAAAATCCCTCTGAGGTAATCGGACCCCTTCCGAAACCTCAAATGCCCTTCACACCCACTTACTTGCTCTTTCCCTCCCAAAAACTTACACTCTATATAACCATAAAGCCAGATCACATCACAACATCGCACTTTCATATCCATGCAAGTCATCACCCATCTATCTCCGCCCGACGTGATATTGCGATATCGGCGGTCGGCGGTCGCAAGCGCCGAGTGTCTAACTCAAGCCCCCTCCGTTCCCCGCCGACGCGATATTGAGATCGCATCAGAGTTTCTTCATCGCATTACCTCCAGTATCAGCACCTCACCACGTTGCTCTGTACCAGGGACCCACCACAGCTGACGTCATCCGCCATACAGCCGACGTCATGCTGACGTCAGTAGCCAGAAAGCCGAAACTTCGCGCAGAAAGAAAAATCGCACTTCGGAGCACTAGAATAAGAAACAGAGGCAGTTTTCGATGCACGATTAGCGCGAAGCACTAATCACGCATTGCTACAGGAAATAGGCCATTTTAAGGAATCTTCGAGGAATCTTCTGATTTCTTAGCCCATTGCACGCCGAAAAAGCCCGAAAATCACCCGATCGTGCCTAAATGATCCGGTTTAAAGACAGCAGCAGATCAATCACAGATTTTAAAGTGTATCAGATCAAATCATCAGGCATCAAGCATGTCAAAGAGTATCAGTCGACGGTGGAAGCCATCAATGTAGCGGCAAAGAGTATCAGCGAATATCTTGAGCAGCGGCCTGAAGCAGGAGAAAATTTAATATCTTCCAGCAGATTCATAGAAAGAGGGCGAAACTACTTGAAGCTCTCAAATCGTAATTATTGCACATTTAATTCACACCAGAGACGAACTGCAGTTCTCGAAGCACAATCATTCCAGCAGCACCGCATCTGGCCCTCAAGGGCCACCTCGTCACCTGTTCTGATCCAGCTTCCCCCAGCGCAGCCAAAAAGATACTTGCATTTTAATTCCAGCAACACTTAGATTTTTGAAGAGTTCTCTAAGCAGACCTGTCGAGGTCACTTGTAATGATGTATTTCCGATATTTTGCTTATAAATGCCACCCTGAGCAATGTTGTGAGGGGTTGGTTGGTTGGTAGTAGTTGTTGGTCAGTCTTCTTTCCAGCATTTTCTCCGAGCAAAGACTCGCACTGTAACTATTATAATTTCCATAATCAAAGATTGCTGAAAGCATGGATTGCGAAACTACTTGATGTTTTCTCTTGGACAAGGAAGGATCACGGAATTCCTGTGCTTCTACATGATCCAATAAGTGTTCCTCTCCTCTGTTTAATTTTATGTTTTTTGCCACCTTACCGCCTTCTAAATTGCAGGAAAAAAGAATAGCTTAAGATTTGTTTCATTACACCTTAAGTTCAATTTCTGCATTTCTCATTGTTTTCTTCAGAAATAGTTATGAGCATGTATTCTTAAATGATCTTGTTTACGCTGTTTCTTTCACATATGAGTGCATGTTTAGGAATTCTTAATTTCTCCTCGATCCCATTCATCCATTTCTCCTCTTTTTCAGCATGATGAAATGATTCTCCTTTGCCTTTCATCCCTGATGTCCATTTCGTACTTTCAGCAGACAGAAAATTGTATCCTGTGTGGCTATCCCGCTCCGTATCCCCTTGTGACCAAGAAAATGCTCGCAAGCCTCAATCTGTGACTCCATGCCCAATGGTTCGAAACTTATCACTCCTTACCTTGCCTCTCTATTCGAGAATCCTACCTTCTTTCCAATCACAACCAACATTCCCTTGAAGTTAGAAAGCTAGCCTAAAATCATCAACTAAGGTTGAATCGAAAGGAGAGAGCCCTCTCCGATTGCAGGTGGGCTAGAACCTACAATCAGAAGATTGGTTTGTGGTTACCTCGGCCATATCCCTATTAGGAGCCTAGGGACAACCTGAGTGATAACAGAAACTATGCTAAACATATCTAAGGCATTGATGACGACTGTATTAATCAACAACACAACATATTGTTTGCAACAACAATCCCCCTCACAACAATTAGGCTCATTCTTCTATACATTAAATACTCCCCCTAAGTGTGATACCTACCATGGATGATTATGCATTCTTCTTGTTTCACTTTTAATTGTCTTCTCTACTATACAAATCCATACAACATCTCCCTTTTTCATATGCTTCTTCTCCTCTGGTTTGAACTATTCATGTTTCTTCTCCCCCTAGAATCCATTATGTTGAGAAATTTTTTAGCAAGATATCTTATCCTGCTTTCACATCAATGGAAAAGGATATACATGCCTGACATATCCTCCCTTGAGATCACACCTTATCACTAGATGTTAATGCTTCTTGTAAAAATACATCCAACATAGAACATTGAGCATTTCATGTTTCTTCTCTTGCAATATACTCATTATATTTCCTCTTAAATAGAGTAGCTTCCAATTTTCCAACACTCTTTGAGTCATTTTGAGGATGTAGAGACAACACCCAATTTGTTTTTGAGGTACTCAAAAGGTTCTTTGGTTAGAAAATTAGTGAAAATGCAAATTGTTCATTAATAGCCAAATAATCCAATCTCAAAACATTTTTAACAATGTGAGCTCTCAAGAAATGATATTTAATTGGAAATTTCTTGGTCTTAGATTACATAATATGATTTTTGGAAATGCTAATGGAAATCATGTTATGACACAAAATGGGAGTTGGATTATTAAACTCAACTTTGCATCCTTTAGTGTCTACTTCATCATCATCATTTTAGTAAAACATGTAGACTTATGTTTCTTGCTTACATAAGAAACTACATGATTTCCCAAGAAGAATGCTGCTTCACTTGTACTCTTTCTATCATCAACATTGCCATCCAAATCAACATCAATATAAGATTTCAAAGTAAACTCCTTACCTGAGTCATACCATACACCATAGTATATTGTGACTTGAGTATATTTGAATATCCTCTATAATGCATTTACATGGATTTCCTTTGGATTTGTTTGAAATATTGCAACTAGTCCTACTACTTGCATAATATTTGGCCTTGAAGCAGATAGATACAACAATTTTCCAATAATGGATCTGTAATTCATTTGATTTACTATTTGAGATTCATCTTCTTTCCTCATTTTACAGCCAGTCACCATGGGTGTACACACATATTCATAGTCATCCATCCCAAACATTTTTAGAGTTTCCTTCAAATACTTAGCTTGGGAGATGAAAATACCTTTTTTCTAGCTAAGCAATCTCATACTCAAGGAAGAAGGAAAGTTTCCCTAGCATGGAAATAATGAAATTATTTTGCATTTCCTCAGCAAATTGTTGTCCCATATATTCCAAATCACTTCCAAAAATGATGTCATCTACATACACATTAATGATCGACATATTACCATTGTCACATTTAATGTACAAATTGTTGTCAGTTGTTCCTCTTTTAAATCCTTTCTACTATAGATAGTTGTTTAGTCTAGCATAACAAGCTCTTAGGGCTTACTTCAACCCATACATAGATTTTCTTAGTCTGTACACATGATTTTCCATTTCTCAAAACAGAAATCCTTCTTGGGAATTGGGAATTACTAAGAAGGGGTGGGGGTGTGAATCAATAATTCTATATTTTCTTCTTTAAACAAACATCACACAATCACACAATAAAATGCATTCAAAATTGTACGCAATGATTTTAACTTGGAAAAACTTTCAAGAGAAAAAACACAAAAACTTGTTTTCATTATGATGTAAACTCAAGGGACCCACTCTCTTTACATCAATTCTTTTGTGAGAACCCACTAACAAGAGGCTCTGAGCCCCTCATATTAGCAAGCACCAACTTTATTAGAGGAAGCAACCTCAAATATGCACAGGAACCAATTTGCTACTGCAAGTTAGATCTACTCATAAATGGGATTTTCAAACTAATGCCTCTTGTAGTGTTCTTTGATTCAATTTACAATTTGTTATCAATTCTCACATGTAGTTACCTCGGCTTCTGCCAATCACATATGCCTTATCAAGCTCTTCAATCTTCTGCAAGTACACACAAATTCAATCTAGAACATGTCTCTTCTACTTCTCACTCAGCTATCAAGCTTTTTGGTTCTTAATTTACGTTCACTACACATTGTGTGCTCTCTCTCCTTGCCTTGGATACACACTTCACTTCTCTATTTATCTTCCTTTTCACTTTTAATTTCACTCTGCTCAAGAACAAGTTATTCAATTAATTATTCTTTGGCTCAAGGAGCTTTTCAGTTCTTTCCAATCATAGTTTGCTATAGATTTCCTCTCACACTATGTTCCATCACATTGGAATTTCAAGAATCTCTCTATTTAATTCTACCAACTATGCTTTTCATTTAAATCTTCTCAATCTTTAGTTGTGATTTCGCTAACTTGAAAAATAAATCTTGTGTTGTTATTTATACTAAGATGATATCCATCACTTTACATCACCAAATCAAATCTTCCCATTTGCATCTTTCATCATTGTCCAAATGTGAAACCAACTCTTTTCTTTTATAATGTATCTTAGCGCCAAATTCGTAATTGTATAATCCTTGAAAATTTGAGCTCTTTCTTTCATAAGACCGCAAATATGACCAAAGACCTAACCGAAAATGCACTTATGCTCCTATTCGAGTGTAGGCCTTATTTGATGTTTCACTCAAGCAAACTACGCAAAAACCAAACTCCTGAATTGTCGAGCTACTGAACTGACTCTTGTTCCTGCCCCACTTGGTCTCTGCTCCACGTCAACTTTCACTATCCACTTCATGTGGTCCCATATTATTCCACTGTGAGGTTTGAATGTTGAACTACCTAGACAAGGGTCTCATTATGGACCCACCACCTCATTCTCGTAGAATTTCAAAAATTATATAACACTCGAAATCAACTCCAAATATAACACTTTGGCACAAATATTGATGTAATGCCACATATAAACTATTGACAAGTTGATGTCATCACTTCCATGTGGTTGCCTCCAATTGGTGTCATGTGTCACATGGCTTTGTCTCACTTAACCATATGAAAACTCAAAAATTGAATAACACATGTCGCTTGCACAAAGTTCCACATCATCATCGATGCCTAGTCAGTTCAACCTCACTGACCATGTTCTTCCACCATATCATCAACTTGTATGGATAGGAAGAAGGTTTGGTTTGGGCCTTTCCTCATGGTTTCACTAGAGCAGATCATTCAAACACCCAAGCTCCCGAACAATCGATTGGTCTGAAATGCCTGATTGGCCCAAACAACTAAAATACCCTCAACAACTGAAATACCTTGAACAAGTTCTGGGTTCATCCCCTTTTTTTTCATGCTTATTATTTTCCTTACAAGAAGACCAAACCCCTAAGCTTCTTCAACAAAATTTTATCACCTAAATTCAATCTGCAATATCTATATAACCCCTGGAAGTTTTTTGAACTAGCATATACCATTGGAAAGGTCTTTCTAAGGCCCACCCAATCATATAGTTTGTAAGGAATTTAACTTGATCTTCTATAGACAAATTTCATTCAACAAACAAGCCATTGAAACATTCATCCGCCAACTTTAGCCATAATTTCTTAGGGATTTTTCAATTATTTTGATACTATGATGATTTTCTACTAATTACCTAAACAACTAGTTTGATGTTTCTCTTGAAATCAATGACTATACATCAATCTCCAAGGTTAATCATAGGTGTCAATCAATCACAACAACGTGTCTAGCAATCTCCAACACTGTGTCCAACAATCTCCCCCTTTGTCATGGATGGAAACTCTGCTAAACACATCTAAGGCATTGATGACGACTGTATTAATCAACAACACAACATATTGTTTGCAACAACAATCCCCCTCACAACAATTAGGCTCATTCTTCTATACATTAAATACTCCCCCTAAGTGTGATACCTAACATGGATGATTATGCATTCTTCTTGTTTCACTTTTAATTGTCTTCTCTATACTACAAATCCATACAACATCTCCCTTTTTCATATGCTTCTTCTCCTCTGGTTCGAACTATTCATGTTTCTTCTCCCCCTAGAATCCATTATGTTGAGAAATGTTTTAGCAAGATATCTTATCCCACTTTCACATCAATGGAAAAGGATATACATGCGTAACATATCCCCCCCTGAGATCACACCTTATCACTAGATGTTAATGCTTCTTGTAAAAATACATCCAACATAGAACATTGAGCATTTCATGTTTCTTCTCTTGCAATATACTCATTATATTTCCTCTTAAATAGAGTAGCTTCCAATTTTCCAACACTCTTTGAGTCATTTTGAGGATGTAGAGACAACACCCAATTTGTTTTTGAGGTACTCAAAAGGTTCTTTGGTTAGAAACTTAGTGAAAATGCAAATTGTTCATTAATAGCCAAATAATCCAATCTCAAAACATTGTTAACAATGTGAGCTCTCAAGAAATGATATTTAATTGGAAATTTCTTGGTCTTAGATTACATAATATGATTTTTGGAAATGCTAATGGAACTCATGTTATGACACAGAATGGGAGTTGGATTATTAAACTCAACTTTGCATCCTTTAGTGTCTACTTCATCATCATCATTTGAGTAAAACATGTAGACTTATGTTTCTTGCTTACATAAGAAACTATATGATTTCCCAAGAAGAATGTTGCTTCACTCGTACTCTTTCTATCATCAACATTGCCATCCAAATCAACATCAATATAAGATTTCAAAGTAAACTCCTTACCTGAGTCATACCATACACCATAGTATATTGTGACTTGAGTATATTTGAATATCCTCTATACTGCATTTACATGGATTTCCTTTGGATTTGTTTGAAATATTGCAACTAGTCCTACTAGTTGCATAATATTTGGCCTTGAAGCAGATAGATACAAGAAGTTTCCAATAATGGATTTGTAATTCATTTGATTTACTATTTGAGATTCATCTTCTTTCCTCATTTTACAGCCAGTCACCATGGGTGTACACACATATTTATAGTCATCCATCCCAAACATTTTTAGAGTTTCCTTCAAATACTTAGCTTGGGAGATGAAAATACCTTTTTTCTAACTAAGCAATCTCATACTCAAGGAAGAAGGAAAGTTTCCCTAGCATGGAAATATTGAAATTATTTTGCATTTCCTCAGCAAATTGATGTCCCATATATTCCAAATCACTTCCAAAAATGATGTCATCTACATACACATTAATGATCGACATATTATCATTGTCACATTTAATGAACAAATTGTTGTCAGTTGTTCCTCTTTTAAATCCTTGCTACTATAGATAGTTGTTTAGTCTAGCATAACATGCTCTTAGGGCTTACTTCAACCCATACATAGATTTTCTTAGTCTGTGCACATGATTTTCCTTTTCTCAAAACAGAAATCCTTCTGGTTGTTCAATGTATACCTCCTCTTCCAAATCTCGAATTAGAAATGTTGACTTTACATCCATCTGATACATTCTAAAGTTCTTATAAGATGAAAATGCCAAAAAACTTCTTATTGTCTTTAATCTAGCTCTAAGAGAGAATGTTTCTTTGAAATACATACCTTCGGCTTGGGCATAGGCTTTATAAACTAGCTTGGGTATGTTTCTCACAACTTGACCATCTTCATTTAGCTTGTTTTTAAAAACCCACTTTGTGCTAATGAGATTCTTCTCCTTCGGTCTCAAAGCTAATTCCCATATGTTGTTTTTCCCCATTTGATCCAATTCTTCATTCATGGCCTTCATCTAAAATTGGTCCTCACTTGTTTCTTTGAAATTCCTAGGCTCTATCTGGGACAATGGTGCAAATTTTTCTTGTTTTGGATTGTCTATAAAACTTCTTCTGGTCTGCACACCAAGAAATTTACTTCTAATTATTTGAATTTTATGATTTTACTTTTGCATATATCTTGATGGATTTTTGTATTTATAAGATGATTTTTGTAAATCCTCATCATCTTCTTCCTATAAATCGTCATCTTATTCTTCCTCCATCTCTTCATAGCCTTCAATTTTCTACACATAATCACCATCCATATCTGATTTCTCATGGCCCTTTGATGTATGATGTACATCTTCATCCACTATGACAACTATGAATTCTTTAATCTTCTTAGTCCTTTTGTTATAGCACTTTTATCCTTTTCTTTTGAGGAAAATTCCTTCATCTACACGAGAATCAAAATTACCATGATTTCTGTCACTCCTCTTGCTATAATACTTTCTCCTAAATACTTTTAGGTTCTTCACAAAGGCTCATCTCCCTTTCCACAGTTCATAGGGGGTCTTATCACTATTTGATTTGAGTTTATATCTATTAATCAAATAGATAACAACTTGGGTTTCTTCTCTCGAGAAGGTGTCTACCACATTTCCTTCATACATCATGGCCCTTTCCATGTCTTGAATAGTTATGTTCTTTTTTTCTACTACTTTGCTTGATTGAGGAGTTCTTGCAACATAACTATACCTTATGATATTGTGATGTTCACAAAATTCTCTGAATTCCCTTGAAGTGAACTCTCCTCCCCTATTTGACCATAGGCACTTGATCTTCATATCATTCTTGTTCTCAACTTGAGCATTGAATACCTTAAATTTTCTCAAATCAACAGATTTGTCTTTTAATAGCATTATCCATGTGGCTTTAGTGAAATCATCAATGAACAAAATTAAGGACTTATCACCTATTGGACTTTATGTTATTGTGGGGTTGCAGATGTCTATATGGACTAGTTCCATTTGGTCTAGATGTGGAATACTCATTTATCTTGAATTGCACCCTTGTAAATTTACCATATTGACAAGGCTAACATATTGAACTATCTAGTTTTGATAATTTTGGTAAGCCCCTCACTACCTTTATTTTGCAGGGAAACTTCTAGATCTACCAAGTTGAAGGTGATTAGAATTATAATATTCATCTCTTTCAACTTTAGTCACTATACAATCAATACCTTTATGACCAAAATTATGGCATGTATAACATTTACCATAATATAGCTTGGGTGCCAAAGATAGGGCATCTGTTGAGTTTGAGTAGATATATTAAGATTTCACCTATTGGATTTCTAGTGAGTAAATATATGTTGAGGTGATTTTGTATTGACATAATTATTACCTCTTAGCTTTTATTTACGGTTTTTCACCCTTTCATCCTTACCAACTCTTCCTTTAAGTTCATTAACATAGTTTTAAGGCTCCTTGATTCCTAGAGACCTAGAACTTGACTCTTCTTTTGAGGTTTGCTTGCTAACGATCTTTGTGAGCTTAGGAGATCATCTGATTCTTCTGAACCCTTAGAAAATTTGAGGCTTAAATCCATCTTGGATTTGATCTTCACAAGTACTGTTGTTAGAGATATGACTTCTTAGTTATTTTCCCATTCAGCTAACTAGTTCATAAGAAACTCATATTTTCTGTTGGATTCTTCAATGCGAGTTTCTAGAGAAATGACATCTCCATCATATGCATCCAAACTATCTTTTCCTTTCCTTTTTGACAATTATAGCTTTAGGTATTTATTTTCATCCTTTAGTCTATCATGACATTTTTATTTTTCCTTTAGTTGCTAAACTATAATGTCCTAAATCTTGAGAGTTCCTTCTAGTTTAACCTTTTGAAGGTTATAATCCTCATTGTTAGAATTATACATACCTTCTTCAACTCTTAGAAGTTTCTCTTTTAGCTGCTTGTTCTTCTTCCTAGTATTATTCAACTCCTCTAGTGCACTGACTTGTTCTGCTTCGAGGTCCATCGATCCTTCTTCTTCAGAATCTGTTTTGTCTTTAATCTTAGTATCAAATTAAAATTCCCTGAGTGTGCATTCCTCTTGTTCTCCTTTAGAGGATTTTTCACTATTTGACTCAGATGACTCGTCATCTTCCTTAGAGTAAAATCTCTTTTTCTTTTGAGTCTTTTGTTATGAAACCAGCTCACAAAAAGATAGAAAAGATAGATCAACGCCTTAGAAATAATCCTCTTCGAGGGGGAAACCTACTTCACATTACACAAATGAACCATTCTTAGATGATACAAATAACAAGACCTCCTTTCTATATATAGGAGTCTAAGGGGTCATAATATAATCAGAGCTGACATAACAATAATAATGTAAGGGCACAATAATAACAATAGTGGGCATCTATGGGGCATAATAATAACAATATGGGGACTACATGGACACACCAATATAATAAGGGGGTTGTAATAATAACAATAAGGGGTTACACTAGTAGTATAGGGACCTAACATGCCCCTCCCCTTCAAAAGGTGTTGTCCTCAACACTTGAGTAGTTCTTGATGCTTCTGTATAAAATTATTATCCTCCCATGTGGAATATTCAGTGGGTAAGTTCTTCCACTTGATGAGATACTCTGAAATTGATCAATTTCATAGCTGTCAGGTTCTTGTTTCTGTGACTTCTCCAGGTTCCAATATGATTTTTCCTTCCTCGTCAAGTTCAGGAAATATTGTTTGAACTAAGATCTTCTGCAACTTTTGAATGAGTAGCCACACTTCTTCATCCTTCTTCCATTCATCCCTTGCTTCATTTATCTAATCAGGTTGGATAATAGAAATAGCATAAAACAATGCTTCCACATCCTCATCCTTCCTTGAGAGTGCATCTGCAACAAAATTTTGGTTCCCTTTTTTGTAGATGATTTCAAAGTTATAACTCAACATATTTGTGACCCATTTTTTCTGTTTTTCTAAAGATAATCTTTGTTCTAAAATGTATTTAAGACTATTATGATTCAGTTTTACCTTGAAGTGTCTTCCCATCAGGTAAGGTCACCCTTCCTTAAGTTCATGTAGTATTGACAACACTTCCTTCTCATAAATAGCTTGATTGAGATGTAGCTGTAAAAATAACCAATCGCCTACATCAAAACTTCTTTCACTGTGATGTTGATATTCCTGTTGTTTCATTCGATTCTACACCAAAGTGGCATTATCCTTTAAAAGTTGGAGAACTTATTGTTGATTCTCGATGTGATGTTTCACTGCTTGAATCGTTTTCTTCTTGATATGTCCTTCTATCTTGAGAGTTTGAGGAGTGTTAATTTCTTCCAATGCATTACAAGATATGGACGGATTAATTTCTTGATGCTCGATATGATGTTTCACTTCTTGAACATTTTTTTTCTTGATGTGTCCTTCTATCTTGAGAGTTTGAGGAGTGGTAATTTCTTCCATTGCATTACAAGATATGTTTGTATTCCTTTCTTGATGCTCAATGTGATATTTCAGTTCTTGAACATTTTTCTTCTTGATATGTCCTTCTATCTTGATAGTTTGAGGAGTGGTAATTCCGGCCAATGCATTACAAGATGTGGTCGGATTCATTTCTTCTTTCTCGATGTGATATTTCACTTCTTGAACCTTTTTCTTCTTAATATGTCCTTCTATCTTGAGAGTTTGAGGAGTGGTAATTCTTGCCAATTCTTTACAAGATATGGTCAGATTCATTTCTTCTTTCTTGGGGTTGGTTCCTTAGTGTATATATCCTCTTCTTTTGACATTTCTTGATCCTTTTCTTCCTCCTCTTCACAATCAATGTAAAATAATTTCTTCTCAGCACACTTATGACCTTTAATGTATTTGTTATCACAATTGTAACAAAGCCCTTTTGCTCCTTTTTCTTCCAATTGTTTGTGGTGTCAACCTTGTAGGTTTTGGAAGGCTAGGAGAAACAACACTTCTATCTTTATAGTTGTGAGGGGTAGACTTCCTTGTTGCCATAATTTTTCTTTCCACTTTTCTTTCCAACCTGAATGCATTCTCCAATGAATCAGGTTCCCAAAGATGAACCTCATGTTGAATGTTATCCTTTACAGTCCCTATGAGACATCAATCCTCTGCTTCTCTGGAATATCATTTTCCCTTATATTCAATTTTTTAAAGTCCTCAATGTGCTCAGTCGTTAAACACTTTTGCTTGAGATTTATCAATTGGCTAAAGAAGGTGTTTCTCTTTGTATCATCATAATGTGCTATCATTTCCTCCATGAAAATTGACCAGGTAACAAGTGGTTTATTAGAACAAAGCCCTTTATACAATAAAAATTGATCTGGTTCTAAATATGAAGATGCAATATATACCTTTTGTAATAGTTGCACTTCATGTATGTCAAAATATTGCTCCATTTGTAGTATCCAATTTACCGGATCATTGCCATCAAAATTCCTCATATCATCTTTCCTTGATTTAGGAGATCAATCTTGGAATGACTGTAACTCTATTTTTTCAGATCTCCAAGTTCTGAAATTGTGTTCTACAGTAGCCCTCTACGTTCTATTTCTAACCCCGTAAGTCTGATCAATATTGGATTCTCCAAGGAATAGTTATGCCAAATCTCCCACGATGACCTAATTATAGACTAGTTTAGTAGAGAGAAATTGTACGATGTGCTACGTGTTACTCTTTCGACCTTAGTACCTGAAACTGATACACAAAAACTATAGGTCATCTTCTTTTTGAAGCTTCTTACGAAATTTCAATCTGATCCTCAAAGCAAAAGTTATGACGATTTTCCCTAAGTCACCTGTTTGGAATGTAATTCGTGAATCTGCAAAAACCCTAACTTCCTCAGATCATATCTCTGCAAATATAGCGATACAAGCTCTGAAATTAGGATCTACAGTTCATAACGATTTCAGTTCAAATGGGTTTTTTTTGTAGCTTTTGAAACAACACAAAAAAAAGGTTACAGCGAAAATGCCATGATGACTTGTTTGGAGCAGCGAAACCCTAGAATCCAAAGCTCTGATACCAAATGTTATGAAACTAGCTCACAAAAAGATAGAAAAAATAGATTAACTCCTTAGAAATAAGCCTCTTTGAGGGGCAAACCTCCTTTACATTACACAAATGAACAATTCTTGGATTATACAAATGACAAGACCTCCTTTCTATATATAGGAGTCTAAGGGGTCATAATATAATCAGAGCCGACATAACAATAATAATGTAAGGGCATAATAATAACAATAGTGGGCTTCTGTGGGGCACAATAATAACAATCAGGGGACTACATGGGCACAACAATATAATAAGGGGTTTGTACTAATAACAATAAGGGGTTAGTATAGGGACCTAACATCTTCTTCTTCTTATATTTCTGAGCTTTGTCTTGGTTATTATTTTTTTCCCTTTCTCTTGTTCCTTGGATTTATATGGTCATTTAGAATAAAAATGTTCTACTCTACCACATTCAAAACACTTAAATGGTATCTTATCTTTGTATTTGCCCGAGCCAATTTTGAGTTTTTTTACAAACTGTGGCATCTCCTCATTTGAGTCACAATTGGAGAAAACTTGGTGTCTGTTGTGCTTTTTGGATTTATTTTAGGCTTTAAACACCACTTCGTTTGGCTTTGAATTCTCTTCTCCAATTCTCATCTCATCATCACTAAGATTTCCATGTTACTGCTCCATAGTTAGAGTCTTTAACTTTGTCATCTCCTCTATGGCTAAGATCTTGGCATTAAATATCATTTGCAGTTATCTTAAAACATTTTGGACAACTATCCCTTCTTTAATGTCTTCTCCAAGTCCTCTAATCATATTGGCTACTTCATCAACTCTAAGGAATTATTCAACGATGGTTTCTTCTTCATTCATTCTATAGTTTTGAAGTTTAGATTGTTATATATTTTCATCTCCTTTAGAGTTGTTCTTGAGCTTTTCCCAGGCTTCCTCAGCTATTTTTCAGTGCATCACCTTTAGCAAATTAAATTGGTTAAGACCGGCTACCGTTGTGTTCTTGGCCTTTGCATTATTGTTGTACACTTTCCTTTCATGGGGATTTGTATGTGGAGTTATTCAAACTATATATCTAAATTATATTAGAATCCATACATCCACTTCAAGAGACCTTTTGTATGCTTCCATTTTGACTCTCCATAATACATAATTAACTCCATCAAATACTAGTACTTTTCTTGAGTATATATTCTATCTTGGCTAATTTTCCATAATTCCCTTCGGATCTACCATCCAGTGATTAAATTGTTCGTCAAGGAACCCACTCTGATACAAATTGTTTGTAATCAAGAATTACTAAGAGGGGCGGAGTGAATCAGTAACTCTAACTTTTTCTTCTTTGAACAAACATCACACAATCACACAATAAAATGTATTCACAATTGTACATAGTGATTTTAACATGGAAACCCTTACTAGAGAAAAAGCACTAAAGCTTGTTTTTATTATGATGTAAATTGAAAGAACCCACTCTATTTAGATCAATTCTTTTATGAGCACCTACTCACAGGAAGATCCAACCCCCTCAAATCAGCAAGAACCAAGTTGCTTAGAGGCACCAACCTCAGATCTACATAGGAACCAACCTACTACTGAATGTTAGATCTACTCTTTCATGGGATTTTCAAACTGAGACCTTTCGTAGTGTTCTTTGATTTAATTTACAAATTGTTATCAGTTCTCACATGCAATCACTTCAACTTCTAAAACTCACATATGCCTTATCAGCATCTTCGCTCTTCTACAGGTACACACATCGAAGCAATCTATAACATTTTTTTGTTGCTTACTCAATATTAGGATTTGTTGCTCTCACTTTTCCTTCACTACACATTGTGTGCTCTCTCTGGTTTTCTTGAACACACACTTCATTTGTCTTATGTTCTTCCTTTTCACTCCAATTACACATCTCTTTAGAACAATTAATTCAATTAATTATTCTTTGGTTTAAGGATTTTTTCAATTCATTCCAACCACAGTTTTCTATATATTTTCTCTAACAATATGTTCCATCACATTACAATTTCAAGTAGTTCTCTATTTAATTCCACCAACCACACTTTTCATTTAAACCTTCTCAATATTTAGTTACAATCGACCCAACTTTCAAACTTAATATTGTGCTACTATTTCTACTGAGGGTTATTCGTCACTTTGCATCAACAAATTATATCTCCCCATTTGCACCTTTCTTCAATATCCAACTATGCAACGGTTTATTTTTTTCATAATTAATCTTGATGCCAAATTCTTAATGGTATAAACCCTCCTAGTTTGAGCTCCTTCTTCTATAAAATTGTGACTGTGACCAAAGCCTTAACCCAAAATGTGCTTACGCTCCTATTCGATTTCTATTTTTATTGCGCTCGAGCAAACCACGCAAAAGTCAAACTCCTAAACTGCCAAAATAACTCTTATTCGGGTCTCACTTGGTCTCTGCTCCACGTCAACTTGCATTAGCCACTTCATGTAGTCCCATTATTATTCCATTGTGAGGTCTAAACTCTGAACTACCTAGACAAGGATCTCATTTTGGGCCCACCACTTATTTCCCATATAATTTCAGAAATTCTGTAATAGTAGAAATCAACTCCAAACACAATACTTTGGCATAAATCTTAATGTTTCTCAACGTCATCTCTTATTGCCAAGTTGACATCATCAATTCCATGTGGCTGCCTCCAGGGTGGTGCCATGTGTCACAAGGATTTGGCCCTCTTAGCCATCTAAAAAACGCCAAAACTGAATGCCACATGTCATTTGCACAAAGTACCACATCATCATCCATGCCTGGTTAGTGGCAATTCAGTAACCATGTCCTTCTACCATATCATCAAATTTTGCAATTAGGAAGAAGGTAGGGGTCAGGTCTTTCCTCTTGGTTACACTAGAGAAGACATACTGAACACTCAAGCTCTTGAGCATCTGACTGGTCTGAAAGAACCGATTGAATCGAATAGTTGAAATACCTCGAACAACTGAAATACCCCAAAAAGGTGCGAGGTTCAGTCCCTTTTTCCAAGTGTTTCTAGTTTTCCTTACCAGGAGCCTAAACCTGTGAACTTATTTAACAAAGTTGGAACGCCTAATTTTAACCTACAATATCTCCTCAACCCTTAGAATTTTTTTAGACTATCCTATATCATCGAAAAGATGTTTCACATGTAGTTTGTAGGGGAATTTGACTTGATATTCTCCATAAAAGGTGCCTTCAACGAAGAGGCCATTAAACCATTCATCCACCAGCGTCAATCATAATGATTTTAAGGATTCTTAAATTATTCTACCACTATGATGGTTCTCTAATAATGACCTAAACAACCAGCCTAATGTTTCTCTTGATGTTAGTGAATGTACACCAATCTCCAAGATCAATCATAGGTGACAATCAATGACAACATTGTGTCCAACAATCTCTAACACTGCGTCTAACAAATTTTTCAAGGGACTTACACTTAGTCACTAATAACGAATGTGGACTCTAATTGGAGGGGGGGGGGGGGGGGGGGGGGGGGGGGGGGGGGGTAGACAAGTGGTTATGTGTTTCATTTGTTTGGTGGAAAAGTGAGTTGGATCAACAAATGACAAGTTGTGGTCACATTATCTAATACATAGGTAGTGTATATTCTAACTACTTATACTTGTAGCGAAGCTATCTAACTTATGAAACTACCTTTCAAAGTAAAGTTAATCTAGAAAGCTATTGTGACTCAATGTGATAGTAGTAGTGTCATTTGTCTAGCTAAAAATCCAACCTTTCATGCAAAGGAAATGCATATAGATATCCAATACCTATCATTTTGTTAGGGGCATGGTAGAGGATGGAAGGTGATACTTGAAAAAGTTGGCATTTTGTAAAATGTTGTAGATGCATAAACAAAAAAAAATGAGCATAGATAAGAGTTCAAGTGGTATTGTGAGTCCATGGACCTTCTAGGTCATAATAGATAGCTTACAGTATGATGTTTTCTCCCCTTTACCCTTGCAAGGTATATGACAAGGTGATGACAAGTGGGAGAATGGTGGGAAAGGTGTCATATATCTTGCAGTATTGTGGAGAATTTCCGTAATAATATGAAGAACATTAAAATGTTGACAAAAATTTATGCATTACTATGGACAACATTACAATGGTCCAACAAACATTGCAATGCTATAGAGAATTTTTTTAGTGCTACTAAGAAAGTTAGCAATGGTGCAAAAACAAAACCAACAATTGTTAAGAGAATGTTTTAATAGTTGTGTAAATAATATTTCAACAACATTATGTTGAGAATAATTTAGTTGTGAAGAAAATATTTCAATAATATTGTGCTAAGAATATTTCATATATTTCAAGCGATATTTCATAGGAATCATTTCAATAAATATTTCAGCAATGTGTAAAGAATATTCCAATTGCTATGCAAGGAATCATAAGTACAAATTTAAACTAATTTTTTTTAATAGCGTCTTCATTTTATGTTTTATTAATCAATGTCCCATATTTCTTTACTACAACAAAATATTTCTATATAGTTTCTATTCATATTTCTTTTTACAAATTGACCCCATGACCTCTCATTGGCAAGATGCTTTAGCAACCAAAATTCAACCAATCAAACTAACCCTTGAGGCTAGTTCAAACACTTATATATGAACATATGATAATCCTTTATTATCTTTTCCCAATTTTTTTGTTTGTTTGTTAGGTTATGTGACTTCTGAGACATCTCAGCTATCAAAATCACCCAGGGATCTCATCCATCCTAGGCCATAACAACCCTCATCATGGCTAAATTTTTGCCCACCAATAAGTTTCAAAGCAGTTACCTATACCACTGTGTAACTTAACACAACACTTTGTCACCCTCACACCTTGTCACTCTCTTCTCTACACCTTATGGGCTTTTTTCTCCAAATATTATTGTATTTATAAAATATATTTAAATAAAATATATCAAAGATAAATAATATATATTTATTAATTACCTTAAAATCTTCATAATATATCTGTTTGTTTTATTAAATTTAGAATGTTTTTTATGCTGTTGTTTTTATATTAGTGTTTATAACTCGGTAGTCTAACAATTATGCTTTTTTGCCCTGAAAGTTATGGAAATTCCGGCTATATTTTGAAAAAATCGGGTAGGGATTTTTGTAAATCCAAGTAAAAGCTATCAAAATTCATAATTTTAGGTGCCCTAGAAGTTTTTGAAGTTTTTGATGGTGTTGAATCCATTTCCACCATCATGATTCAAACACTGTAGAATTTTTGAAAAAAAATTACCTTGATTCCAGCCACTTTTAGCCATCCAAGCAATTCCTCGACTCATTTATAATGCGTAAAAAAAATATTTATATATTTATTTATTATTATGTTTCAATTTATTTTTAAAATCGTATATATAATACTTGTAAACTAGTTATTGTCACTTTTAATCTTTTATATATTTAAACAATAATACTTGACTAAACAATTTTTTTTTTTTCAAATTCTTATAATTGTTATTAAAATATATATTTTCTTTCCTATAAATAAAAAATCGATCAATTATGTGACATTATGAATGTGAAATAAATAATGCACGATAACGAAATGATTATTATTCTTTAGAAAGTGGACATTGAATCAAATCCTTTTAAAGAATTCATTCCTTCGGTTGAATTTTAATTGGAATAACGGATGCATTATTATTCTTTGGAAAATATCTTTAATCAGTTTTATTAACATTTATTCCATGAATGGAATTTTTTTAAGATAAAGATAAATTTTTGGAAATTAAAGCAAAGTTCAAATAATTTTAGAAACGTGGATATTGAATCATTTTTGAATTTTTATGTGCGTAGAATGGAAATTTTTAAGATAAAAGGAAAGTTTCTCGAACTTTGAATAATTATTTTGAAAGGGGATATTGAATCAACTTTTTTAAACATTTATTTCCAAAAAATGGATTTTTTTAGGTAAGAGAAACATTCTTGAAATTGGGCAAGTTTAAAGCATTTTGGTATTTTTATAAATTTATCTAAAGATTAAATTATTGCGTAATTTTTTTTTTTATAATTGTAAATGGCAATTTTAAATATATTTTTAATATAGTTAAAAAAAATTAATTATAATTTTGTTATTAAATTTAGTAATGAAGATAATATTATTGGTTGTGATTTATTAATTCATTATTGATATTCAAAGAAAATTAAGCTACTCATAATTATTTTATCCATGATGAGTAAGGAGACAAGTTTTTATTAGTTCAAGATACCTTTGGGTATTGGGTCATCAACCTATTTCCTTATTTTGAAAAAAAACACTCTTTAATAAATAAAAATAATTTGAAGACATACTCTATAACTTTCTTTAAAAAAAATTAATTAGAATTAATTTTAAAAATAAAATTTAAAAAAAAACTATATTATTATGGTGTAATTATGATTACCTCTTAAATAATTCAATTATTGTTAAAAAATTTAGAAATAATCATAAAAATAAATACTTTATTTGTTGTGAGATTTATTTTCACCAAAAAATAAAAAAAATTATAAAATCATTAAATACAACATAATTTCTAAACATAATTCAAATAATCCTAAAACATAAATTAATTGATTTGTGTAATTTTTACTAAAATTTTTATAAAACTTTTAAACACAACAGTTAACTAAGTAAAGTTTTTTTGGTAGAAATTACATCAGAGAAATTTCTAACCAACAATTGTGGTCTTGATGATGAACCACACTGGTTGATTCGAAATGCATCCGCCAAAATTTTCTCTCATATGATTTCTACCAAAAGCCTCTATTTAATTAATTGATTTAATTGATTTGTGTAAATTTAATTTTCACAAAAAAAAAATATATAAAATCCTTAAACACAACATAACACTGATTGAGTCTAAATGCATCGGTCAATTTTTTTCTCATATAATTTCTACCAAAAACACTTTACTTAATTTATTGATTTAATTAATTTGTGTAAATATAATTTTCATTAAAAAAAATTATAAAATCTTGAAACACAACATAATCTCAACCACATCCACATCGTTCAATTAAAAAAAAATCACACATCATGGATTAGTCACGTGATGAATAGTAGGACAGAAAATAAATAAGTGGAGGGAATAGGTGGGCTATGTTACTTTTGGAATTTGCTAGAGAATGATGAATAGTAGGACAGAAAATAAATAAGTGGAGGGAATAGGTGGGCTATGTTATTTTTGGAATTTGCTCTGCGAACCTAAGAATGGACTGGGCCAAACCCTGGAATGGACTAGGCCAACTATTGACTAAGGACATAGGCGTGCCATTTTCAAGAAAATTGCACGCCTATGTCCTTATGTTCGCGAATACGAGCAACATTAAATAAAAGCCTATGTCGAGTGTTCAGCTGCCTTCATTTCCAAATCTCACGAAGAAACTGTCCATTGTGCAGTGAGATCACAAAAAATCAAGTCGCTGTCCTCTCTTTTACAACCCTCGATTTTCAAATCTCACTACAAGACTTTGAATCACGCAGTCAACAGAATAGAGTTCACAGTGCAGATTCCTGCATAATATCGTTTCGTCTTTATCGAGACTGTCCAGTGATGTGACATTTCTTTTTTTGAAGGTTATGGAATTCTCTATAAAAGGACTGGCCCAACAATTCCAGTCAAATTTGAAAATTAGACTTTGATTCATTATTGAGAAAATGCATATTTGGGTCTGAACGTAGCTATGGCTACATAAGATTTAACTTTTATATTTTAGTGTGATGTATATGTTATAATTTTTTCAAGAAAATTTTGGAAATTTTGGTTGAATTTTGTTAAAAAATTTGGAAATCTTGGTTATCGCTGTCAAGCTTCAAGATTTTTATGAGCTAGAAGTTATTGATGGTGCTGGATCCATTTCCGCCATCAATAAAAACTTATCAAACACGTGCACAGTAGATTTCTTAAAAAAAATCACCAAAATGTTAAGTGTGAAGCCAAATTCACGGAGGATTATAGATCAGAGCTTTCTAGATCTCCAAGATTCAAGATCTTTCTACACCGCCATTAGTTTCTAGAATTACATGCAGGGTTCTAGATCCTCCCACACTGCCAGTGGTTTCTAGATCATTTCATATCTCCATTTGAATCACACACAGGATTCTAGATCCTTCTTCTGCCTCTCTAAATTTATAATTCTCTGGCCAAGGAAAGCAAGCCAAGGCCTAACCCTGTTATGTAATTCAAAGTGATTTCTGTTCTCCAATGATTGTTTTATCTATTCTGTTGTTTCTGATTAAGTAATCTTGTTGTTTCTCCATTATTCTATCTTTGTGAATTATTCTCTATTATTTCCATTTAAGTCTCTGAGTATAAATCCGCTGTGTGTTATATATGCTCTGGTCCAACAAGTGGTATCGGAGCCAAAGGTCTCGAGTTCGAAACACATCTGGCTCGCGTTGAAGGGGGAGATTGTTGCACTCCCTGTTAATGGTGGCGTAGAAGGTCAACGCTTCCCATGTGTCTCGTAGCGATGTGTTTGTTTACTAGCACCTGTGGGTTTTGGTGTAAAGGCAATCGTGACTCCAACTGTAGAAGGTCAACGGGCTTCCCATGTGTTTCCTGGCATGTGCTTAACACTAGCAATGTGTTTGTTTACTAACACCTGTGGGTTTTGGTGTAAAGGCAATCGTGACTCCAACACAAATGTATCCCAAGTCAGGGTATTCTTAAAAAACCCATAAATTAGCACAAAAATTAATGGAAATTCATGTAAGATTATGACAAAATCCAGCAGAAATTTTTGAGAAACTGGATTACAGTGGTCAAACTTCAGGGTTTTGGGTGGCCCAAGGGTCTTTGATGGCCCTGAATCCATTTCCACCATAAAAAAAACTCTTCAAATACTCGAGCGTTATTTTTTTATTTTTTTTACCGACAAGAAAATTGTTGTCAGACCAATTTGTAGCTTAGAGAAAGCCTTCAAAGTCGTCTAGTAGTGTTAGATTTTAGACTTTTGTGATCCAATTGATAATGAGTTTGTGTTTGAGATTAATCATACTGTTGAGATTTGGTCGAGGTTTCAAACCATCTAATGTGGTTCATCCTCAAGACAAAGGCTCAAAAATCAATCTTTCCAAATATTTTAAATAGAAGAAATAAATCGGGATCCAAAATTAAATCTCAATGATATGATTAATCTGAAAGATAATCTCATTATTTCCCTAATAAATTTCTTAAAAAAAATTTCACAACTTCTCGAATAGATTTCTTAAATAAAAATTCATTGGACTTATGTGAAACTTTGGCTATCCGCCAAAATAAAATTTCACAACTTCTCGAATAGATTTCTTAAATAAGAATTCATTGGACTTATGTGAAAATTTGGCTATCCGCCAAAATTGTGGCCTCGCTAGGGAACGGCTTAAAATGTGACGACTTGCTAAGGACTCAGGAAGAGGACGGATGCTATGAACGTGGCTATTCATGAAAAAAATGGACGTCATGGTCGATGACTTCAGATGACTCAGAAGGAGGGCGGACGCAATTAATTCTGGTTGACTGTAGAATATATAATATAGAATACTGGAGTAGTAGTATTCGTTCATTAAAATGTCAGGAATGTACAATTGTAGTTGGATACGATGGACTTTGTCCAAATGGAAATTGCAACAATTGCTTTATATTAATGTTTATCTAAGTAGATCACCACCACCCAGCAAGCCAGCCTGCTTGCTTTATATTTCTAATTTGTTGTGATTGAACAAATACCACTATGGAAATTGCAGGAGAGTTGAACACCAACATGAATATGTTGGAGTTAATTCGCCATCACCTGCTGGAAGTGGAAGATGAAATTGATATTGAAGCAGTAAATTACCCATCATTCTCCTTCTGCCCCACTGGTAACCCCATTGGGGATTATTTCCTCACCAACGACATGGGTTCATGCCAAAATAGCAGCAGCAGAGCAACATTAGAAGGTAAGGCGAATTTAAGGCCACGTGAGAAGGATACTATTAGAGAAATGAAGCAGAACAGGCGCAGGCCTTACAGAGGAGTGAAGGAACGGCCATGGGGGAAATTCGGAGCAGAAATCAGAGACCCTGCTAAGAAGGGCGCCCGAGTTTGGCTGGGCACCTTCGACACTGCCGAAGAGGCAGCTCTCGCATATGACCGTGCGGCCTACAGAATCCGTGGAGCCAGGGCTATGCTAAACTTCCCACTCGCCATTGCTTCCCATTCAGAAGATGGGTCGGCCTTAGGTCAGATGGCGCAGAAGAGGAAGAGGAGGAGGGGAAGCTGTGAAGGGGCATTGGATTGAAAGAGGAGAAGCAGAGCGCAGCGATCAAACTCCACCATTAAAAAAATAACATGAAATGGGAGAGTGAATGAGAGATGTCTGGACTGGTTCAATCTTTCCATCTTTTTACTTTCAGTCTTCATTACATTATTATACTGAAATAATTATAGAAATGCAACCACTCCGTATACGTTCTTATGTTGTTTTAATCGGTTTCTCTGCAATGAACTCTCACTTGGTTGCAGTGTTCTGTTTAACATAATTATTAAAAATATGTAACGAAATTGGTTATGAGAGTCCTAGAAATGGTGAGAAAAAGAAGTTGCAGTGATCGATATTTTCTGTATCTGTCCCGTTTATACACTTTGGTCTAAGTACTTGTATTTATGTATCTGCCAAATTTTGTCATGTGTGATTACTTTTTATTTATTAGTTATAAGATTTTTTCCATAATTTGATAAAGCTTAGTACACTTTTAGGGACTGAAAACATTTGTTTGTAGAAATTTTCGTAATTCTAATAAAAGTATTCTTAAATAGAAAATTAATTTATATTTAAAATGTTGAGAAAAAAGATATAACTGGATCTATCTCTTACTCATAGTATGTAGTCTCCTACTTGGTTTCTGCTGTCATTATCATAGTTCGAGTCATTTGTATTATGTAATTCATATTTATATTTAGTGATTTTATATTTTTAAAGGCTTTTAGATAGGTTTTTAGTTATAAAATATTAAAGTTTAATTTTCATTTTTTGTTAAGAATTTGGTGATAAAATTTTCTGATAAGATTGCTATTTTTTGTTATTAAAATAGGTTTTCAAATGTATAAGTAAATTTAATACTGGTAAGGTATTTGAACTTTGTAAATTAAATAGCTCTTAAAAATATTTAACAAATTTAAAAAAAATCTTAAAATATCTTTTAAAAAATCATTTTATTTATTAAATTAAAATAATTGAAATTTGCATCATATAAAATAAAACAGTAATTTTCAAATCAGATAAGTGTGGAAAGAACCAACTTTATGCTTTAAAAAACCTAAACCAATGTTTAAATTTGATAAAGTTTGTTGAGGGAAAAATATAACTGTCTTATACTCATATTACATAGTCTAGTATTTGGTTTTGGCTATCACTATAACTTTTAGGTTGTTCTATCTTGTACTCTATTTGCATTATATAAAATAAAACAGTAATTTTCAGATCAGATAAGTGTGGAAAGAACCAACTTTATGTTTTAAAAAATCTAAACCAATGTTTAAATTTGATAAAGTTTGCTGAGGAAAAAATATAACTGTCTTATACTCATATTACATAGGCTATCACTATAACTTTGTGGTTCTATCTTGTACTCTGTTTGTATGACACAATATCCTGGCCACCACTATTATATTTTAGTGGTTCCAGCTACTCTCAGAGGGTTGTCAATGGTAAGCAAATGATAACTTTGTGGTTCTATCTTGTACTCTATTTGTATGACACAATATCCTGGCCACCACTATTATATTTTAGTGGTTCCAGCGACTCTCAGAGGGTTGTCAATGGTAAGCAAAGAGAGATTTAAACATCAGAACCTATATCTATATTTACTTTACATTTTCAATAGCTTGCTAAATAACTCTTTAAAGACAGTTTTCAATTTTCAATATTAAAATTTTAATCTTTCAATTTTTTGTTTTTAATTATTTTAAAATAAAAATTCTCAATTTATAAAATAAATTTAACCACCCTTATTCTTCTAAACTTTTTAAACTTTGTAAATTAAAAAAATATTCTAAACCAAATTTTAGAAAAAAAATATCTAAAAATATCTTAAAAATTTCCCAGAAAAATATATTATAAAGAAAGTAATTTTTGGATTTAAAACATTTGTGGTTTATATCTTAATCACTGGAAAATCCATATGGGTTTCCCTTGAAAGGCATTATTGGGCTCCTGTTGCGTGCTTGGTGCTCCTGTCGCTCTCGCTTGCGGCTGTGAGGAGGTGGTTTTGAGTACAGAAAGCTTTTCAATGGTGGTGTGCGCAAAAAGGAACGTGGCGGTCTCTGTTCCTCATCGTCTTAATTGAAATTTAAGCATAAAATTTACATCATATAAAAACAAACAATAATTTTCAAATCCGATAAGTGGGGACAGGACGGAGTTTACGCTTTAACCAATCAGCGTCAAATCCGATAAATGTGAAATGTCGAATGGTCGAAAAAACCGTGTTTTCTAAATTGTGAATCATGTAATAAAAAAGAAAAAATAAAAAAAATAACAACTTTCACATCACGAACCGGAGTCGATGAAGCTTTTCAGATATTTGAAGCTTGATGGTATACTTTAAAAGTAAGTTTCAAAAAGGAGCAATTAGAAAAATCTATAAACCTGAAGTGGATTTTTAAAATTTAAATTTCAAAAGGAACCATGTCAAAAATCTAGGAAACAAAAGTGAATATTTAAAATTTAACTGGAATGTCTGGTTTTTACCATTTAGATAATAAATGATGTACTTTTAAGTTTAAAGTTTTTGGTTTTTGTGGATGTGTGTTTTTAATTTCAATTATTCTTTCTTTTTATGTTTTATGGTTTTAATTTCAACTATAAATTTACGATATCATTTATTTATTTTAAAAATAAATTTATGTATATTTCCCCTATACAACAAAAGGGAAAAAATTAAAAAATAGTATTAAACCATATTTGATAAAAAATAAAACAAATTGTAATAAAAATTATGTATTAAAGTTAGCCTTGAAAATTGTTATTTAAAATCCTAAGTTTACTTGGATTTGGATGGGAATAAATTATTTATTTAATTTTATAATCCTAGTATTGGATGATGGGAATAATCATTATTAATTTTTCCATTTAAATTTAATTTGATTTAAATTGAAGAATAAATTTTTTTGTATGTAAAAGAATTAATTTAAATGTTATAAGCCAATTTAATTTTGTAATAGGGAAAATATTGTTAGAAAAAGATTATTTTTATGATTAGATAATAAATGAAAAAATGAAATATATAAAAATTAAGTTTTATCATCAATTTCTGTCTCAAGATTGTAATTTGGAATCGACTTACAAGTAGTGACATTCTTATTGATATGAATATGTTTTGGAAAATATTATTTTTATCCATTTATCCTAATAGAAAATGCTATAACAATTTAAAATAATTCTATAACTTATAATCTCAAACTTCATGCTATCCTCCTCACAAATCTAGCTTTTCTTTATTGAAAGTATAGCTATGACCATATACATATATACGAATAAGTTAAACAATATGTAAGATATGTTTTAAATTTTAGTAATGAAACAAGAAATAAATCATTTTGTAAAATAATAATAATATTAAAAATATTATTTTATAGAAATTTAGGGAGAAATTAGCCATAAAGATTTAGAGAGAAAAAGGAAAATTAAAATATTATAAAGAGGTGATCAACCCTCATCTGAAAGATCAAAAGTATCATGAGGTGGTGTTGGTGGACTCCTAAAATGTCTTAGGATAAAAGAGTTTATAATCTTTGTGACACTAAAATGATTGAAGATGAGAATCCCTTTAGTTTAGAATGCCTTTCTTATAGGAGATTACATTTCATTTTCAAAAGTTTTGTTACACTACCAAACTTCCTAAACTTTTAACTTAACAAATTTATTGTGATCTACAAACACTTTTCAGGATAAAGATAAAAAAAGTTTATAATCTATAATCTTTGTGGCGCTAAAATGGGTTTAAATGAGTTTATAATCTTTGTGGCCCTAAAATGGGTTTTTCTGATATGAAGATTAGATTTCATTTTCAAAAGTTTTGTTACACTACCAATCGTCCCAAACTTTTAACTTAACAAATATATTGTGATCTTGGAACACCCCTCTCTCTCACATATTTGAACCTAGAATCTCACAATTTACATAATACTTCATATCATGAAAACAACCAATTGAGTTTCCACCCAAAGGCGAACACTTTTCTCAATATTGTTCAAATAAAAAATTAAAATTTTAAAAAATTTTAAACAATTTTTTATCTTCCAAATAAATTTGATGTCAATAAACATAAATTATGATCCATATATCTTAAAAATAATTATTAAAATACATATACATTTAAATTATATTGAATCATATATCAATAATAGTTTAACAAAATAAATTATTTTGAGATATATTTTCTAGATCCATCACATAAAGATTGAATTGCCTGCATTTCGAACCAACAAAGGTGGTTCATCTTCTATTTTCCCTGAAGATGAACCACATTGGTTGGCTTCAAACATCCATAATTCAAAATATTTTATGTGATGGATAAAATATATCCCAAATTAACTCTACTCTCACATAACCCTACATTAAATATATATATATAATATATATATATATATAATATATATATATATACTATATATATATATATATATATTATATATATATATATATATATATAATTATATATATATATATATATATATATATATATATATATACACTTCTATCATGCATATCAAAAGAATTTTTGAAATACCGTCCTCTTAGGCTAAATTGGTTTTGCATGTCAATTTGTATTAAAACATACATACTCAAGATCAAGGTAGAAATTTCAAATATGAGACACAGGTCAAATTACTCTAGTGCCTATTTTGATCATTTTAACATAAAATGTTATGGATGGAAAAAAAAAAAAAAAAATCACTGTATTTGAAGAGAAAATCACCCCGTCATGAGAATTTGGCCATATTTTTTCACTGTGCTTGGTAGGAAAATCACCTAGTGATGAAAATTTGTTCGTAAAATTATATCCCTACTAAAGATGGCTTATTCAATGAAAAAAATTGTGGTCAAATCATGATTTGTGTTGCTTAAATTTGCTTTTTTACTACATATATGAATTCAAATTACTCTAGTGCCTATTTTGATCATTTTAACATAAAATGTTATGGATGGAAAAAAAATCACTGTATTTGAAGAGAAAATCACCCTGTCATGAGAATTTGGCCATATTTTTTCACTGTGCTTGGTAGGAAAATCACCTACTGATGAAAATTTGTCTGTAAAATTATATCCCTACTAAAGATGGCTTATTCAATGAAAAAAATTGTGGTCAAATCATGATTTGTGTTGCTTAAATTTGCTTTTTTACTACATATATGAATTCAACACCCTGAAAAACCCTTGGGACACTTGGATTCTGAAGAGTTCACACCTCAAACTTGTGATTCCAACGAATCCCTGTTGAATTCTAAGAAAATAAGACCAGAAAATAAGGTAGAAACCATTTCAAAAAGTCTAATAGATAACCTATGCCGAAAATTTATCCAATTTTTAAAAAGTGGGTGAAACACATTTAATGTTAAGTACCTTTGCCATACTTTTGAGTGTTAGATCTGTTGGACAATTGGTGGGGTCTAAATGGCTAGTGGTTATGTCAGTGTTGGCATTGATGTCAATCAGACTGGCATGGATTCTTATCTCAACAGATGTAGACAGTAATGGCCCAGGAGGACTCTCATGGTTGCTGCAATATTATGTAAAGAATCATCATAGTAGTAGACTTACTAGAGAAGCCATAAAATGATGGCTATGGTGGCTCGGAATTCAACATTCCAAGCACAAGAAAAAGAGTCAAGGAGAAAAGGGTGGAAGAAAGTTTGCAGCCATCTTAGAGGTAGCAGGTGGGTTCAAAGCCTATATCATACCCCCTCCATTGGAAATCTCTCTCGAAGAGCTTTCCAACGGTATGCGGAAGTCTAAAAATGGACTCCTGGATAAAAATATATGATCTGCAAAACTTCAGGAACTTGAAGTCCTAAGAAGGTTGAAATATCAGAGGTCCGAGCCCAATGGGATGCGATATCAGAACCCTAGAGACTATACTATTGGAGCATCGGAGTAGGCGACATATCAAAGGTTGGAGCCTTGGGATATTGGAAGGACGAAGCCATCAGGGACCTCAGAGCATAGGGCCATCAGAGGTCGGAACCTCGTAAGTACTTAAGATTTGCATTTCTTTGGAAGCGCAAAGGTTTATGAAAAGGAGGAAATACAAAGGATTTCATTGCAAAACCAAAGTCCGATGGACCCCTTTCTCTCTCCTCCAAATGGATATGTGGTGGCATGTCAGTGGGCCCGAGAAAGTGAAGTGGCTAGTGATGCCATCAGATCGAAAGACAAAATATCAGAGGAAAAGGACATCATGACTATTGTGAAAAAAATGGTTAAAGAAGTTTCGATGAAAGGGGCTTTGATGGTGATTTGATGCTCGATCATGATGAGTTTAAAGAATCAAGGGCAAAGAAGACTTAACAAAGAAATATAATCCTTTGGAAGGAACATCCAACCTTAGCACATGAGGCTAAGGCCCTGGTCACATCCCTTTGTCCTTTGAGAAGGAAAACACTCAAGGAGTCAAGGATATCAGACAATGCAATATTGTAACATTTTAATTATGTGAGTTACAATATAGAGGGGCTCTGATATAGCATCAAGCCATCGGTCACAGATCTGGTCCTATGAGAAAGATATTGCTCAAGGAGCTAAAGGCAATGGGGGCCAAGGATATCGGAGAGTCAAATTTCATAACATTCTTCCTGTGTAAGTTACCATATGTTATGTTCCGATGAGGCAGTACATTGAGTTTAGTAAATGTATGAGTTGGTAGCTGAAGAATTGAATGTAGGAACGACAAAGTTGATTGTTGAAGTCATCTAGAACTGTAGAAGGCTATGAGATAAGGCAATGAGGACAACATTTAACATAGATGAATTTGAGGGAATGAAGGAAGAAATCAGTTGCTTTGCATACACTTCTGGTTGTGTTAAATGTGGAACAGAGTGGCCATCCCTTTGGACTTTCAATCTTCAGTGTGGATCAATAAATAAGAATGGGACTCTCGGAGGAGTGTGTAGGCCGCTTGAGAATTAAATTCTGAGCACCGAGATTTATGCAGTAAGTCAATGAAGAGCTCCAAGGTCCATCTTTCTGTTTAATACTATGACAGGATTCAACCAGAAGATGCAATAGTAGAAGGGGGAACCATGCCAAAGTACACTTGGGCAGTAAGGGTACAAGCAATAGAGACAGCCTTGTGAAGTGTGCATCTGTGAATCAAAACCATTTTTTGCAATTAAGAAACAGGGGGAATTGAGCATATTGTTGATGTGCCGAGGAGTGAGAGTTGTGTGTATAGATAGTGAGTTATAAGCACTGAGAGCATATAGAGTGCTTATGCAGTAAGAGAAGCGGGTGTGCTCTGAGAAGAACAACGAGGGAAGAGTTGAGGAGAAGGCAACAGAGTGACTTTTGGGTAAAGAACAATGTGAGCTAAACTGAAGTAGTTGCAGTAGAGAGACCATGCGAGAGAAGGTAGAGTGTTGAGGAGATGTCTCTGTGAGAAGTGATTAAATAAGAGTTGCATGAAACTAAAGGTAACCAGTGGAACAACAAAAGATAAAGAACATAATTTGAGTATGCAACTAACCATTTTGGTATTTTACTTGTAATGTATATGCCTTTGTTTTTAGTTTGAAAATTGCATGAAATAGTAAAACAGTGGCGAGAGCAGGTTGGTGCCTGCATTCAAAAGAGGATGGTGTCTCTTGGAAACTTGGTGCTTGCTAACCAAAGGGGTTCGGTGCCTCTAGTAAGTGGGTGATCACAAACAAATAGATGTAATTAAGTAGGCACTTAATTTACATCATAAACAAACAATAAATTTGGTGGTTTTTTCCCTATGGGTTTCCACGTGAAAAAAATTGTGTCAAATATGTGTGTTTCTCACGTGATTGTTGTATGAACATGAATGTTTAAAATTGTTGTTCACTTCCTTTATGAATGAATGCTCCCGCAAGTAACATAATATAAAAAGGAACTATAAGCATACTAGAAAAAGAAAATAATCTCACTATTACTGATTCAACCCCCCTCTCAGTAATTCCTTATTCCAACAATATCATTTATTATTCAATGTTAATTTTTCTCACGTTTTAGTAGCCGAGAGTGAAACACATTTAATATTAAGTCCCATTGGCATTTCTCTAAGTATTTATGTCATTGATTATTGAGTAATTTGAGGTGAAATGCATATAGTGCTAAGTTTGTAAAATATTATTGTGTTACTACTTTGTAGTGATATATATGACTAGTGTGGTACTATTATTTGGACCCTTCAAAAACATTTGAAAAACAATTTTGCCCGTTTTCAAAGTCAGCTTTAGGTTTTGAGTTTTCAAAAGGGACGATGTATGCAAGGTATGTAGCACAATGGAATTAGGGCTCCAAAACCTGGAGTTGCGACAAATGAAAGTTGATTTTACCACTTCCCCATACTGCTCTTAGGCCAATACATAGGCTCATTATACTATAGATTTAAATGCTATCTAAAAAATTAAATACCCAACTACTCTTACGTAAAATTGTGGTCCGCTCAAACTCTTAATTTTCTTGTGATGATTTATAGGTAAATTTGTTAGTCATATTTCAGTTTCGAGATGTAGATCTATGTTAAAACCTTCACCAGATAGACCATCACTCTCAAGGTCAAGAGCTCTAATACCATTGACAATGTCAAAGCTAAGATCTGGGACAAGGAAGGGATTCCCCCGACCAACAACATTTGATCTTCGCAGGAAAGTAGCTTGAGGATGGTCGAGCCCTTGTCTATTACAACATCCAGAAAGAATCTAACCTCGTACACTGGAATTCATATTGGCGGGTCCATTTATTGTTGAGTACACAGGTGATCTTGTTGTGGATCCCTCCCTGAACAACTCAATGAATAGATTTACCTTCCCAATTTCTTCTATTTCCATGGAATGATCTGGACTTATGCAGGAACGCAACAAAATATAGATATAAAAAGAAACACAAAGATGCAGCAGAAATAAATCTTCATTTCATTAATATCAAAGAACTGAAAGATGCTTACATACAAAATGGAAATAAATGTTTGGTCAATGGTAGCTTATCTTTGAGAAGAGATGTGGTAGCTACATGGCTCTAAAGAGTGTTACAATGAGGCTCAACTGCCTTTTTATTATTGAAAATCAAAGGGAAACGCTAAACAACCAAAACCCTAACCGTGGGAGATGGAACACCAAGAGTTTGTGGGCCCCATTGCAGTTAGTTGGGAAGCCAACTTCCCGGGGTTGTAACTTGGTCATATGATCTCCATTTGGTGTGTATGATACCTTGTTAGAAACTTCTCTCTGAGTACTACAAGATTTGAGATAGGCCCATGTTATTGTATACCTCAAGAAAACATTGTTTAGGGGGTCAAAATAGCTTCAGAAGTTCAGGACCCCAAAAACTGCTAAAAATAGTAAATTGTGTTATAATCAAGGAAATTAATGAAACCGTATGGAGGTCCTAGTGGAATAGGCGTGTGGCCACCAATATCCACTTGGATCAGTCCTCCCGCATTAGGAAGCAATGGTCCCCATTGCATGCAAAGCCTCCATGAGGTGAGGAAATTTATGTTGAACCTGGTCATTAGGGAGCCACTTGCCCTGGTGAAAGATTTAGCCTGCCTTGACACCTTCAAATAGTTGGATTCTCTACTAGCGAGTGTTATTGATTTGTGTGTCCATTATCTTATCAGTTGTGGCATGTTTAATACAACTTGCGTTGAGCTATGTTGGTGTCATCTGCTCAGCAACATCGGATGTGTCCAACAATGGGGGACGTATGGTCATAGTTGATCCACATTGAGTATTAGGTGCAGGCCAAGGAACGATGGAATGTTGAGCTAAAAATAGTTTTCCCCTATAGCCTTACTGATGGTGTAAGGCCCATATCAGAGCAGGAGAAGCTTGCGGTGGGCCGTAGCGAGGCGCTCATTTACAAATGTAACCAAGTTTTGTCACCCACCTGGAACTTGTGTGGCACCCAATGTTGGTCATGATGTTGTTTTTACATAGGATTTTTGTTGTCCAATATGTCATTGACCCGGTAGAAGATGTGCTGAATGCACTCAATGAATTTGTTATCTCTGTCATCTTCGACCTGGACATGAGCCGAATCTGCATGAGTAGATGCAAGCGGTATGGCAACATCAATGCGACATAGTGGATGGAAACCAAATCTCACCTAAAAGGGGTTGTGGCCAGTTAAAATGTGGAGAAATTTGTTGTACTCCATTGGACATAAGGGAGGCTTTTATCCCATGTGTGTGGATGATTCGAGTTGTACATGTGCAATATGTGCACGATCATCCTATTGTCGACCTTTGACTGGCCATCAATTTAGGGATGGAAAGTCGTGGACTTAGTGAGCTTGGTATCCAAAAAGGACTAGAGGCTTGAACATAATGTACTTATAAAATGTTTTGAGCAGTTGAAGCAGTTGCTTACAAATTCTTTGGTGTTAAAGATTGTATATCTAGATAAAGATTTCATGGTGTCCACAAATGCTTGCAAGAGAGGACTTGGTGGAGTCCTGATGTAGGAGGGAAAAATGGTGTGCTATGGGTCATGGAAACTGAATGAGCATGAGAAGAATTATGTGACTTGTGACCTTGAGTTGGTAGCAATCATTCATGCATTGAAGATGTGGAGGCACTATCTTCTTAGTAGGAGGTTTGTATTGATGAGAGATTACATCGAGATGAGGTATTTGTTTGACCAATCGAATCTGAATGCTAGGAAATCGAGATGGTTGGACACACTCAGTGAGTTTGACTTTGAGATTAGATACATTATGGGAAAGGAGAACAGGGTTATAGACGCTCTCAGTAGTAGAGTGTAGGTAAATCATGTTTCATCTATGATCTCTTATGGGACATATTTACATGATCAAATAATACATGCAGAACAATGGGGCGATAGGTATCAGTAGCTTAGGCACATGTTACAATAGGGTACAGGTGATCAGGGTGCAGACTATCATCTCATGACAAATGGCTTGGTGAGAATTAGGGATGAGATCTATGTGTTAGATGACAGTGAGCTCAAGAAGATTATCTTGAGGGAGTTTCATGTTGATCCATATGCAGGTCACACGAGATATCAGAAGACTCTAATAGTGATGAATAATTTCTACTATTAGCCAAATCTGAAGAAGTAAGTGGCATAGTTTGTTGTTATATGCTTGGATTATTAGCAGGTGAAAGTTGAGTGTAAGAACTAAGTTGGTTTGTTACAACCTATTATCATTCTAGAGTAGAAATAGGAGGTCATTTCCATGGATTTCATTACAAGTCTATTAAGGACATCGAAGCAACATGATTCCATCATGGTTGTTGTTGATAGGTTGAGCAAGGTAGCTCACTTCATTCCAATGAATACAACTTATTTAGCTAGTGATGTAGCATAGGTCTTCATCAGAGAGATAGTGAGATTGCATGGTGTTCCAAAGAAGATTATGTCAAATAGAAATGCCAAGTTCACTTCTAGGTTTTGGAAGGAGTTATTTGCGGGATTGTGTACAAAGTTGGCCTTTAGCACAACTTATCATCCGTAGGAAGATGGACAAGCAAAGAGATCAAAAGGATACTGGAGGATCTGTTGAGGATGTATTCCATACATTAGCAAAGGAAGTGGGAGGAGTATCTTCCACTAGTTGAGTTTGCTTACAATAATGGCTATTAAGAGTCATTGAGGATAATTCTGTTTCAGGCACTCTATGGGAAGAGATGTAATATTCCCATGAGATGGAGTGATCTAGGGAATAAGGTATTGATAGGACTAGATATGTTGGAAGAGATGGAACAAGAAATGCAGGTTATCAAGAAGAATATAAATGTAGCATAGGACAGATAGGAGAGTTGTGTAGACTAGTACAAGGCATTTAAGGAGTTTCAGGTTGGGGAGAATGTGTACTTGTGCATAAATACCAATAAAAGCTACTTGAGGACTGAATCATGTGCCAAGTTGGCACCCCGGTATTTGTGGTCCTTTCGAGATCCTTGAGAGGATCAAACAAGTGGCCTACAAAAGTGCACTACCTTCGACAGTGAAAGTCCATGATTTTTACCATGTTTCATTGCTTAAAAGATATGTAAAGGATGTTGATCATGTTATCGATTGGTATGTATCGTAGGTGGATCTAGAAGGAGAATTCCAGTCGAAACCTTAGTGCATATTGTAGTGGAAACAACTCATGCTCTAGAACAAAGTAATCGAGCAATTTAAAGTGAAGTGGAAACGCTTTTGACCTGAATAGGATTCATAAGAGATGGCTGATCATATGTGGGCTATGTATCCTTCATTATTTTCTGATGGAGGCAAATGAGCTTTTGGTATATATACATATTTATGTATGGTTGATATTATAAATACCACAATGATATGTGTTATAAAGCTCCAATAAGCAGTATGGGTGTCATGTTGTCATGTTTGTCATGATGGTTTTTCTCTTGAACAAGTTTTTCATTGTAAATACTTCAACGAGCTAAGTTAGAAACCTCCATGGGTAGTATCTTTTGGTTTACAATGGTTTTATTCGTTATATGTGTCATTGAACACCAAGGATGGTGTTCCCCTAAGGGGGAGGGGTATGTAACAAGCCCAAGTTAAATGTTCATGTAATAAAATTAATAAAGGAAAAATAAGACCAAGCTCATGGAACACATATTCCAAGCTAAATGTTTGCAAAATTATCCTATTGGGCATCACTTGTTTACTATGGCTAATGGGAAATTGGCAAAGGCAATGGAAAAGGATTTGAAAAGGAAAAAAGACATTATTGGCATTTAATTTATGAAAATAAAGGAAAATAGGATAAAAGGGAGGTGAAAGGTCGTAGGTTGCATGTGAGGAGGAAATTGAAGGAAAATAGAGGAGAAGTGAAGAAAATAGAGGCATCAATAATAAAGAGGCTTATGAGGACCAGTTCACATCTTTTTTTAGCTTTCGTTTTGGCCTTTTCTTATTTCAATATTTGAATTAGTCTGAGAGAGGAGAAGAGCACCAAGAGGAGAAGGAAAGAATGAAAGAAAAGGAAGGACAAGGAAAGCAAAGGAAAGTAAGGATCAAGTAAGGAAAGGTTGAATAAACCAGCTTCAACGGGAATACTTGTAGGTAACAAGTTGCATGCATGATTTCCTAGTTGGTTTTGGGATGCATGGTATATGCATGTGTGTATTTGGTTTATTTGTTGTCATTCAAATGGTTTCAACCTTGCCTTTCCATTTCCAGATAGCCATCGTGTGATGGGATTCATTCTTGGTTGAGCTTTGGATTGCCAAAAGTTTTTGGATTTGGGTGAGATGGTCTCAGGAAAATCCAAAGGGTTGGGGGTGGAGATGGTTTTCTCCGAGAAGCCCTCAATAGGTTGGGTGGAGACAAGAAAATTCCTCAAGGGATGGTGAAGGAATTCTGAGGCATCCAAGCTCGATTTGGTTTTGTGATCTCGGAACCAGTTTTAAGTGAGCTACGATAGTGTGAGGGTGGACATGGTTTAACCTATGGATTACCTTGTTTGTTTATGTAGTGGTTTGTCAAATGATATCCCACATTCATGCTTGGAATATGGCACGAGCATGATTGGCTGAAAGAAATATTTGGTTTAGCCCAATCTATGGTCGGGTGGTAAGTGGAATTCCCTAACTTGGTTGGCTTTTGCATATGTCAATAAGAGCTAAGTTCATCTTTTATTTTATGAGTAAATGTACTCATTATTATGTGTCTTTAATGACTGTTCTATCATCGTTTTTTATATGGTTATATGTTGGTTATAAGCATGGTTTTATGATAGATCCAAGTTATGCCTCTTATCATGTTTGGTTGATTAATGAATGGTTACTAAATGAAAGACCTAATAGATGTTGTTACAACAATGGTGAGAGGGAATTAGTCCTTCTTGGTAAAACTTAGATAAGTTTCAGATCTCTATGTTCAAATATGCATTCATGACCTATAGGATGCATGTTCGTCATGTGTTTGACATAATATCTGTCATGGTTAGGATGGAATAGGGTGAGTCCCTAGTCAAGTTTTAAGTTAAAATCTTTTTCATTATGATATTTATCTTTTCTAAGTGTTTCATTAAGTTCTGCAAAGAGGTCTAGATCGTACCCTGAAAAAGTGGCTTAGATCTTGTGGTCACTAGCACATAACTTCCTGGAAGACACTGCAGTCACTTGGAAGCATGGCTGTGGGAGTGACTAAAGGGCTACAGTCAACTGGAGGCCTTATCTTGGGAGTGAATGGTGGTCTTGATCACTAAAAAAGAAAGTTATATTAGGGGTTAGATGCATGGAATGGTTGGTTAGTTAATAGGGCTCCTGTAGCACCTAAGGGAAGTCAATAAGTTCTTGTTTTGTCAGCTCCATTTACTTAAGGTTACCTAGGAGGTTGAGTAATGTCATAGTATACCTTAGCTCATGTTTACCGCGGGTAAGCCAGAAAAAGTGGGTAGATATGAGAGGAGGAAGTTACAAAAGCCCTGTTGGAACTATGATCTAATCCAGTGCTGGTCATAATCATAAAATGTTGAAAATTGGCATTGAAATTGTGTGTGTTTAAGGGAATCGTGAACTAGAGATGTATTGGAAGGTTGAATTTGAAAAGGGATGTGGGCATTGATCAACATTCTAAATTCAAAGGTGAAGTCATAACTCTCTGTGGAATTTCATGTATAAATTACTCAAATTCATAGTTATTAGAATTACCCATCTCATAGAGGAAACATATGAATAAACTTAGGTGAGATAATTAGTGCTTGAAGAGAGAATAAGATCTCTCATATTTTATTATATTTGAGTGAGAATTTAAATAAGTTGAGTTGGGTGAATGATGGATAAGTATTGTGAAATGAATCAAACACGATTTGGAATGTGAACGCATCGAGATCAGGTGTGCATGGAAACCGAAATTGGTGCCAAGTTGAATTTGGTACCATCAGTTTAAAAAGATAAAGAAAAATTAACATAAAAAAATTAGAAGTTAATTAGGATTTCTAGGAAATGTTATAAAGGACTCAAGAAAAATAGAAGAGAAAGGGTTCCAATGTGAACGTAGTAATAAATTATACCACTTAGTCGTAACACAATCAACTTTTCATAGTTTTGGAAAGAACATTAGTTGCATATCTTACTTGCATGAGGACATGCAAGGTCTTACATGTGGGGAAGATGTTAGGACTCCATTTTGACACTCTTTGACACTCTTTTCACTACTAGATATTTCCTTTATGACCTATTTATCTCTTCTTTTCACCTCTTCAACATCCCTATTTAGCATATTATCTAATATTCTTCAATGGAAATGTACTCATGAGGCTTATAAGGTAGTTATATTTTTAATTAATGGATTTTCCATTACTTCTGGTAAATTATGAATATTAAAAGTTGATTATTGTTAATGACAAATTTGTTAGTTCAGATCTTGTAACTCCTATACAGATCTTCCTCTCATTGATTAGCATACTAGTGAGCTTCACAGTGACAAATACACCACCGAGGTTTTACTTCTAGACACATTGGTTAGATCAGCTCTAGGGTGGTGAGGATCAAGCTACCTCATGGTCAAATTTGCAGATAAATTACCTCCAAAAATAGTCATCAACAATCGATGTGATCCTCACCAACAAAAAAGGTGCATTTTATGTCATGACAATTTTTACAAGGAATACCCAAAAATGTAAATATTGTGTAACTTAAATAAATTATATATGTTTTATGAGTTGCATGAGGAAAGGGATTCATTGAGGGTCTTCCTATGTTCCTTTCCTATTCAAATATGTGAACAACAGAGAAAAAGGGGGAGTGATAATAATGTTCTTATAAGAATTATCACTATGGAGAATAATTCATTAAGACTCGTGTCTATAATTATCAACATGTGATTCCATTAATATAATGCTATGGCGTTAATGAGAAAATTTCCACATGTGTACGATCAATTTATAATACTATAAGTTTTTAGCAAGATGAGTGAATTGGGGAGGCCTCTTGCATTATGATTAATTTTATTTGATAAGACTAGATGAGTATGCTCTATTTTTTATTCAATAGATAATAGTTGGTGTTATGTTTGGATTTTGTGGAAGTACTTTTTTATCTCTATTTTTAAAAGTTGAATACATAATTTGCATTTCGTTCATTTTTAAGACAATCATTGAAGCTTCTTCAACAAGTATTTCTGGTTATTTAAAAACCTTTTTTTTATATACAAGCGGTTGTATATGAATGTGTGTAATTCTCTACAAAGATTAGCTTCCATTAAAAACCCAAAGAAACAAGATAAGATTCACCCTCTATTACACAACTTCTATAACAAAACTTCTATACCCTAGTGCATTTGCGTCTGTAAGAGTGTAATTTAGATTAAGCAGAGCAACTTTGTGCACATCAATCCAACAAATAAAATATCTTTGTAAAACCTTGACTCTATGCTTTTGGTGGCTTACATTTAAGTTCTTGAATTTAAGTGTGCTAGTACCATAGCATGTGGCAATTTTGGTTTCATCCATGATAATTCCTCTTTCCTTTCTATTCAATATGTATATGTCAGCCTGCCAAATTTTCTAACAAAAAACATTGCCTAGTATATTTACAAGCTTTTGGAATATCTTTGATTTTTTTTATCAACTTTTTATTTAGAAAAACAATCACAACTTTAGTTCACATTGTTTTATGTATTTTTATAATCTAATAAAATTATAAAATAATAAAATAATCAGGTTGATAAATAATTAAAAGGAAAAAATAAATAATTAGGATTAGAGAAGAATTAATCCAAACAAAGAAAATCAATTGCAATTTCTAGATACCAAAAATATGATAATCGTAATGTTTTGTTTCACTCCTATCCTAGTCTATTATCGCCTAATTTCACCATTATTTTTCTCAAGTAATATTAGTGATGCCAGGTTCATGCTCCATGATAGCCTAAGGAAGAGCAATGCTTCTCAAAAGTGCACAGAAGACAAGGTTGCAAGTGATGATGCCGCTATCGATGGTTGAACTCGCTCAGTTGTTTGGGCTGGTATTGGGAACTTTCCTTCTCATTGTTCTTATTGTTATCGAACATGAAAAGTAGTCAAAAAGACTCCAACATATTGAAAGGGTTTTCGAGGAGTTCGACACTCTCGCTGGTTGACTCTATACATGGTTAAGTTGTCTCTATGGTGAATTAATTCTTCCTTGAGATGTTAGCTATAGTATTTGGAATACGGTTTTCTATCACTACTTTTTGAGACACCTTTTACGATTTTTCCTTTGTATGGATTCACATATCCTTTTCTTTTTGAAATGGGTGACACTTGAGGTTTGGTTTTATGTCGATACATATGTTGAACCTTAGAATAGAGAATATAAATCGGGGAGTTGTGCCAAGGGGAAATTGGATGTAGCTGGCAAGAAGTGGAAATAGACACTTGAGGTTGGGTTTTATGTCAACACATATGTTGAATCTTAGACTAGAGAATAGAAATTGGGGAGTTATGGCAAGGGGAAATTGGATGTAGCTAGCAAGAAGTGGAAATATACAAAGATTCTTTTTTTCTCCAAAATTTGTAAAATTTTTCATTGGTGGTGTTGCCATGGTTGGTGGATTTTCCCTCGTTGTTGGTGTTGTTAGATCAATTTTTATTGGTTTTCTCAAGTATTATTATTCACTCTTTATGAGGTGGAGTTGCACCTTCAACTCGTGAGCATTGGCGTATACTAGGTGTGGTGGTGGTTGTTTATTGGAGGTTGTTTACTAGGTGGAGTGTTCTCTATTCATTGCTTCATCATCCCACACAGAATCTGGCAGGGTGAGGCTATGGTATTTACATGTAGTGTGGTTGGTGCCTAGTTTCATTTTGGAGTTTTTGTCTAAAATATATTTTTTCTGGTTTTACATTCTCCAAAATGGCTATGACAACTACTTCATGATGGATTGGTGCTTGATTTTGAACAAGATATTTTTCCCTATTTTCACTCTGGTTTGGAAGCATTTATGAATTCTGCCATTATTTATTGAACATCGAGGGTTTAATGGAAATTCTCAATTTGTGCTTTTGACTTTTATGTTCCAAAAGTCGTCCTAGATATATTTGACTAGATTGGATATTCTTTTTAATGATGGTGTCGTCCTTCTTGATCATTTCCTTCTCTAGTATCAACTCTCGAGGTTTGATGTTGTTGTGCCTTAAATTCCTTTTGTACCACATTTCCTTTTGTGGAGGTATAATTGTTCTCTTTATTCTTTCAACGCCATATCAGGTAGGCAGATGAAGATTTGGTGTTAATATCCTTAGATTTGGGCTGGATTTTATTTACAATCTTGGTCCCAGGTACTGAGTTTCCTTTTTGTCTGACGTTGGATTACATGCCTTTAGGTGAGATAACTTGGTCAGATCCTGACTCACCAGATCTAGAGGCACTATCCGAGCCATGATGGTCACTAAGGTGGCATAAGCCAACTCACATCTAGATGGTCGGAGGTTGGGTCCTACTCCCTTGCATGTCAAACATTTGCTAGGTGGCAAACCTTTAGACACACTTGTTTTCTATGTCGAAAACATTGGGTAGAAGCAACGGGAGGTACATGGTATGAGGCATTGCAGGGGGGATGCAAAAGCAATAAAGACTTCCGAAGAAACTAAACTACTCAATTTTGGTCATGACATTCTTTGGGACTGCATCGTTAGTCTACATAAGCATGCTCTAGTGGGTAGATGGGCGTTTGTGGATATGTATGAAAGTTGTATGCAAGATTGGGTCAAGAAACAATGGTCTCATATCCTCCAGTATACCCCCAAGGTCATCATTTTGATGAACCGATGGTTCGAAATTCATTTCCTACATGAGGATGATGTAGAGCACATCCTCAAATCCCCTTGGGTGAGTGGTTGTAGCTTCTTGCAATTACATCGTTGGTATGTTAGCTTCAACCCTCTATTAGAGACTTTACTCATAATTGATACATTTGGGTTAAATTACCTGGCCTTCGGCTGGAATTCTGGACCAGAAGAGCCATTGAGGAGATCGGTAATGACATTAGGCATTTTTTCTATGTAGATCCAAAAAGCTTGTGCGTTAGGGACAAATAGATTGCTTGGTTTTTGGTGGAGGTAAACTTCTCTAGCAGCCTCCCCGCAGATATTTATTTACCATGGGTCCTTATTAGCATTAGGTAGCGAGTGGATTTTTGGGGAATTCCTTTCATATGCTTATTCTATCATCACACCTATCATCTTATGGCTAGATGTCCCTAGAAATCTCGATATGGACCCGAAGACAGACATATGGTGCTTATCTGATAGTGACGCTCACGAGGAATTTCTAATGTACACAAGGAATGTGATAGACCAGGTATTTCACATGTCCCTATATCTATTGCTCCTTTTTGTAATTTGGAAAAACACCACCCCTCATCTTTCTCCCTTCCCTCCTCATTAATGTATTCAAGTGTTCATTTGGATATTGAGACTTGTCAGCCTAATGGATTGTTAACTTAACCTATATATTTAAAGCAAGCCCCCCCATGTTTTTCCTGGTATCCATGGATTTTCCTTCTCCTCTCTTTTGATAACCTCCACCTATTTTGAATTTGTTGAAAATGCAACAAGATGATGGAGCATAGTGAAAAGAAGTCACCTTCACTAAGTGGGCTCGCAGGCTATTTTTGGCGCAAAGTCTATTTTTAGACATATGGATCATGGTCTATGAGTTGCAGATGCTATTTATGGATGATTGGTCATGTTGGTAAAAATATATGGACCTCTATTTTTAGACATATGGGCGGAGTCTATTTTTAGACTGCTAGTAAAAAAATAGAACAGTCGAATATTATTAGCTCTTAATAATATTTGGACTATAAACATTATCTTATCCTCTTGCAGCACTTCAGTTCGAGCTACGGATGTGGCACATGCAACTGCCAGAAGGAAATAAGCTTTTCCTATGGGTTAGTTGAGCTATTGCATGATGGACTTCAGTTAGAACTCAAGTGATTGAGTTTGGTGGAGTTGATTGAGGAGTTGATGGAGTTGTGTTCAGTTTGACTTAGTTGAACTAGTTGTATTTAGTCTAACTGAAAAATAAACTAGTGATGAGTGGTGTGAATTAATTATTAATTAATTCACTAATTATTAACTCATAAATCAACTAAATAATACATCAGT
>APFE030361615.1:0-25212 GCA_000404065.3 Pinus taeda
TCTCACATGAGGAATGCAATGGTCTTTGATTCCATCTAGAATCAGCCTCTTAACCTTGTTGTTCTTTCTATTATAAGCAGCCAACTGAGTAGCATCAGTAGGCACAAGAACAGGGCTCTGTGTGGTATGCACCATGATATCCCAGACTTCTGCCTCCTCAAAGATACTCTGCATTCTCTCCTTCCAAACGATGTAATTTGTATGCCCATCCAACCTATCATCCACCCTCAATCCCAATGACATCCTGCTGTCCTAAAACTTTAAAATAGCACTGCTGTAGTAAAGATAAAACCTGCTATTTATGAAAAATCAGCTTGCTGGAATTTTCTGAGTGAAAAATCAGCAGCTGTAATTTTTCTCTTTTGCTGTCCCAAACTGCCCTTCAGCATTCACCTCTGATACCATGTTAAAATTTCTGTTTTCCCACTCCGGTTTTCAGTTTCTCCTTATTTCTCCCATATAGTTAAATGCCCTTTCCCATAACCATACATTCAACAAGCTGAAAAAATAAATTTGCTAAAAACACAAATTCTGGAAAATTTACAGAATGCTGGAAATTGCAGAAATAAAATCAGCAATAATAAACAGCCATTAAAACACATTAAAACACTGATATTTTTGGTCAACGTGACCCTGGAAAAACCCCCTACAACTCTTGGGGAAAACCAGTTTGAGAGCTCTTCTTTATTTCTGAAAAATGTCTTTTTACAGCAATAAAATTTCAGCAAAAATTACAGCAAAATAATTTTTCAGCAAGCAAACTTATCCGTTTTCAGCCCAACGAACCACCTGGAAACTTCTCAGTTTTCAGCAAAAAATCAACTTTTTCTGCTTGTTCTTGCTGCTGTTCTGCTTGTCTTTCTGCTGTTCTGATTTTGCTGAAGAGCTGCCTGGTATGTGTGCCAAACTGCTGCTTCTTTCTCCTTCTATGTCCAGAAATCTCCCTTGACTTTTGCTCTCCTTCTCCCATCTGCCTCATGAAGAAATGAAGATCTTTTCCCTTCTTTCCTCCTTTAATATAATCCAATGAACTTTTGGGTGATCCAAGTGACTTTTGGGTGATCTCTAAATCCAATGGCTGAAATAGATTTAGATCAATGGCTGAGATTAAATGCACATTTAAATCTCACTTTCTATTTTTTAATTCACCCAACTTTAATAAAGACCCACTTAGTCATTTATTTCCAAAGTCACTTTTCCTTTCTAATTTTTCATTGACTTTATAAAAGTCACTTTAAAATTAGACTTAGTAACTTTATCACTTAAAGTCACTTTTAAATTAGATTTTAACTTTATAAAAATTATAAAGTCACTTTAGGAGAAAAATTAAAATCTTTTGGACACTTTTCCCTAGGCCAAAGATCAAAGCCTAAGGGAACCACCTGTCCTCCGGTACCAAATTTCAACAATTTAACTACCATTCAAACCCTAATGACTAAACAAGATACCTGTGTTTAAAATCACTCTTCATCAAGCTATCATCAATGGCTGAAATTAAATTTATGCACAAAAATAAAACATCTTACAGCATTTCCAGAAGAGTAACACCATCAAGATTTCAACCCCAAATTCTTTCTTTATTGCACATGAAAAATGACTACAAGAGAGCTTTCTTTAACACAAGACTCAAGAACAAAAATAAAAATAAAATAAAAATAAAAAATTTAATTGTCACATTTAGTCTTGGCATATTCACTTAAGGATTTGTCACATTTACAATTTTGGGTGTATCTTTTTCGCTAAGGCTAAAAGATTTTAAATGTGGGATTAATGTTTGTCATTTTTATATAGTAAAATGCGCTTAAATTTTATCTAAAGATTAGCTATATGAAAGTGGTGAATCATCTTATGAAATTAGTGAGCATTTAAATTTCGTGATTGCTTCAAATGTTTAAATCTTTTTTGAAATTTATTTGCTAAAATATTGTACATCTTGCATCTGGTGAAATTAATCATTGCTTGGATCATGTAATGTTAGATATATTGCAAGCGATTGTTAAAGATTTCTATTGTGGAATTACAAATTTCATATTTCTATCTCCTAAGCAGCAACAGCAAACCCCATTACTTGGTTTTCATTAACTCCATAAGGCACTGGTATTAATCATTTTTAATCAAATTATAAATCTTGCTGAGCCTTAATCAAGTAGTCGATTGACTCACTGTGTCTCCCGAACTGGTTGTTTCTCAACTAGTTCTTCTTTTCCATAGGGTCTACCCCCCTTAGCCTGCTTCAGGGAGGGCTTAAACGGAGAGATCGGGGATCAGGGTGACAGCCCCCGGTCTGAGCATTGTCGCGGTGGCTAGACACTCTGTGCGACAACACTGGCTACTGCTCCCTTCAAACGATGTCAGATGAAACTTTATTTTTCCCCTTCACAGAATTGTTCTTCAGGTTGCATTATGTACTTGATTAATTCATCATAGGTCCGAGCCTTTCAAAGATTAACCCAATCAACAGAATTGCTTCGTCCTTCGGCTTCCTCCTGTCTTGCTGGACCTTCGACTTCCTTCTGTCCTGCTAGACCTACGGCTTACTTCTGTCCTACTCATGTTTTTTTTTTTCTCACTCGATCTTCAGCTTCTTTTGTACCTTCATCGTCTGCTAGACCTTTGGCTTCTCGACCTTTCGACTTCTTCTTTCGTTCGCTTGACCTTCCGGTTTCTTCTATTCCTTCAAGTTCACGAGTTGTGAACTGTTACCTCTTTTCTGTGATAGATGCCCGAGATACGTTACCCATATGGAGGTCCCACATGCCACGTCATCACCTTTAATCACAATCGCAACTACCAGAGGTATTCTCATAACATAGTCGATCCCCTATGGCTGATGGAGTGGATGCGATATGATCTTAAGCAGTTGTTAATAAACCCGTCGGGTCCACAACCTTATCACAAGTGGTGGTTTGACATCCCTTAGAAACCAGCGATACTGCGGTTGCGAAATTGTATAAAATCATGTTATAGTGTTGCAGCGGGTCCACAATATGATATCGCAATCGGAGGTTTTACAATCGTTACATCTCTTCAAGACTTGCGATATGCGATATTTCTTTAAGACATATTATAATGGTGCAACGGGTACACAATGTTATCGCAATAAGAGGTTTTACCATTGTTACATTTCTTCAAGACTTGCGATATGCGACGGATGCGATATTTCTTTAGGACGTATTATAATGGTGCAGCGGGTCCACAATGTTATCGCAATCGACGGTTTGCGGGACTTCGACTGGCACATGGATTAAAAACGGCCTTAATCCCTACAATTGACCGTGATCTAAGGGTTGACTATGAGATTGACGGCTAGGATTGAGTGCGGGACTTCAGCCACGATCAAGGAAGTCCGTACTTTCCTACTCCCGCTCTTCCGATAGCTGTTGCTCTTTGTTCTTTCGATAACACTTACCCTTGGGCATATGCGATAACCTGCTTCTCTTGCTCTGATGACTTGCTTCTTTGATGGCTTTCGATAAACTCTTCATCTTACTCTTTGGATTCTTGCTGTTGTTGCTTCACGGATCTACTGCTTCTATTCTGTCTGTATATATATATTCAATCCACTTGGGTCCTCCATCTCATCATATCATCATATATCAAACTTTCATCACTATGAGCATTATGATCAATGGGCATCAATGGGAAATCATGTATCAAAGAATTTGCCATCACAAACACTGCTATATTGACATCAATGACAAGCTAGAATAACAATCTCCTCCTTTGTCATTGGTGCAATATTCTTCTTCTCTCCCCCTTTGACATCAATGGCAAAGGAGTGCATGAGGACTCCCCTTGTCGAATTGCTCCCCCTGTCATGCAACATCTTTATGAATCAACTTAATGTGATGCTAGAGAAATAACCCCCATCTTTTGGCGAAGATGTTCAAATGCTTCTCGAGGAAGAGGTTTTGTGAAAATATCAGCTATCTGCTCCTTAGTATTGATATATTCCAAGATGATGTTTTGTTCAGCTACTTGTTTACGAAGGAATGATACTTGATTGGTATATGTTTGGTCTTTGAGTGCATCACTGGATTTTTGTTGAGACTGATAGCACTTGTGTTATCACAATAGATGGTGATAGGTTGATTTGTACCTATGTTGACATCTTTTAGAGCTTCCTTCATCCATAATATTTGAGTACAACAATCTGCAACAACTGTATACTCGGCTTCAGCTGTAGATAGTGATATGGATGTTTGTTTTTTGCTGAGCCAACATACTAGACAATCTCCTAGGAAGAATGCATTTCCACTAGTACTTTTTCGATCATCGATACTTCCGGCCCAATCAACATCAGTGTATGCAGTCCCAATGAGAGTTGAGCTCTTAGGGTACCAAAGACCAAAATCTGGATTTCCTTTCAAGTATCCGAGAATTCTTTTTACAACCAACAAATGGGATTATTTAGGAGCTGATTGAAATCTTCCCACCATTCCTACTGCTTGCATAATGTCAGGTCTCATAGCAGTTAAGTATAGGAGGGCTCCAATTATTGACCTGTACTGAGTTGCATCTACCGGAGGAGAGTCATCATCTTTGCTTAATTTGCAATCTGTGGTCATAGGTGTGTTCATGGGTGCAGTCTTCCATTCCATATCTTTTAAGCATGTCTTTAAGATATTTTGCTTGAGATATGAACATGCCTGCCATGGTTTGAGATACTTGTAGTCCAAGGAAGTAAGATAACTCTCCTATCATCGACATCTCAAACTCTTTTGACATCTTTTGGGCAAACTCATGGCTCATCTCATCATTATTACTAGCAAAAATCAGATCATCAACATAGAGAAGAGTGACTAGTAAATTATTCTCATCCATCTTTATGTAGAGATTACTTCTTGCCACTCCCTTCTTGAAGCCTTGTTGTTGTAGATAGTGATCCAATCTTGCGCAACAAGCTCTAGGAGCTTGTTTCAACCCGTATAATGCCTTTTTCAACTTACAAACAAAGTCTTTTCCTTCTGCTAGATTAAACCCTTCTGGTTGCTCCATGTAGACTACTTCCTTGAGTTCCCCATTCAGAAATGCTGATTTTACGTCCATTTGATAGATTTTAAATCCTTTTGAGCAAGAAAATGCCAAGAACATCCTTATAGCTTCCACACGAGCTACTAGTGCAAAAGTTTCTTCAAATTCAATTCCTTCAATTTGTGAATAACCTTTACAAACAAGCCTTGCCTTATTTTTGATGATTTGTCCATCTTCATTCATTTTGTTTTTGAACACCCACTTGGTTCCAATTATATTTTTATCCTTTGGTCGAGGTACTAGCTCCCATGTCTCATTCTTCTCGATTTGCGACATTTCTTCTTCCATGGCTTTTACCCAGTGAGGATCCTTACATGAGTAAATGTTTCTGGTTCTAACATGGATAGAAGAGCAACATCATTTTTCTTTGGTGTACTTGTCATCCTTCTTCGGGTTTGCATCCCTTCATCTATATTGCCAATAATCTGCTCTTCTGGGTGATGTTTTTGGAGAAACTTCATCTTTGAAGGGGTTTGAGATGGTTCCTTTTCTTTGGTTTTTTCTTGATCTTTTTCCTTTTTTTCAGGTTCTTTTTCAATGAGAGGATCAACTTCATGATCTTCAATTTCTTTTTCTGGAAGGTCTTCATCAATCTTCACATCAATGCTTTCCACAATTTTCCGTAGTCGATTATTGTAGCACTTGTAGGCTTTGCTCCTTGTAGAATATCCAAGGAATATCCCTTCGTCAACCCAAGAATCAAATTTTCCTAGTGAGCCATCATTGATTTTTATGAAGCACTTACTTCCAAAAATCTTGAAGTATTTTACAATGTTCCACCAAGGTTCCGAGACGAGGGGGCGAGGGAGCGAGGGGGCGCGGGAGTGGCCTATGCAAAAGCTCCCTACCATTTTTTAGGAAACGTGGGGGAGCGTCAGGGTCTTAAAGATTTATAAATATGAAATATAATTTATTAATTGAGTCCACTATGACAATTTGGTTTGAATTGAAAAGCTGCAAAGCATGATCATTGATATGAATATCGTTTGACATTATCCAAATTTAATCATATAAAATAATAAATTTAAATTCTAATTCAGCTTGGTCAAATTCTAATTTAGATTTTGGTCAGACAGAGGGAAGAGCTTAGCTGATAAGGGTAGCCACTGATTCTGTGAAAAGGTAAATAACAGATCAGACACTGCATTGGCGTAGAGGGGCAACTACAATGGTGTTGTCCATCTGTATTGGATCCAACAGCTAGAAAGTTTGTTATATTATATATAATATAGACAGTACACCATATGCTGAAAGAAGAGTTTTAGTTCCAGGAGAGATGAGAAGAAGATCACATGAAAGAGTTTCTGACAGTTTACTATCAAATGACATTGACTGCAGGATGACCATCTGCGAACCAACTTGGGTGACCAATGATGGCATGGGTAATTTGTCTACCTTATTAGAGCAATGCCATGCAGTTCAAACTTCAAACTAGCAGTGTATTTCAGGGGTGAAAATAATTTTCAGACCTGAGAATTCAAGTTGAGCAACTGTGCTCTGTGTAAATTTTGTAACTGTATAAATTCATATATAACGACAGTTCCTGAGATTTCTTGTTGCCCATAGTATTTTGTCATGCTTGCAGTAAATGCATGTTAGTCTATAGTCCACCCAATTATTTCCCACATGACATAGGTGCTGCTTCCATAGTTTGTATGTCAAATGTCATGCAAATTAAAAACACAAACTAAATGTCTCATATTCTTTGCCTGTCACTCCAGTTATCTCCCCACTGTAATCCAGCCATCACTTGAGAAAAAAAGGAGAAGTTTTAAAAGGGAAAATTCATGTACATGCTATATGGTCCAGCAAATTTCCATGATACTGACCCTTTAAAATAACGTTTGTTGAAACCAAAAGACAGCACAAGACTTATCCCGATACAGAACATGAGTAGCTTTGTACCACTTTAGGTCTATTAAATCATAAACTATAAGCAAGGCCATTTTTTTGGGAGCGTGGGAAAACGTTTCCCTGGCACGTCCCCCTGAGTTTCCTCCATTTTGGGAGCGTGGGGAAACGTCCCCTACTCGTCCCCAAGTCCCCGGAGCGCGAGGGAGCGAGGAAAACTAGACCCCTAGGGGGGGGGGGGCAAGTCCCCGTGGAACACTGGTATTTTATTGAAGCAGGTCTCCCTTTCCATAATTCATAAGGAGTCTTCTCATTATTTGGTCTTAGTTGAGTTCGATTCAAGGTATAGACAGCAGTCCCCATTGCTTCTCTCCAGAACTTTGGCTGCAAGTCAGCTGCTATTAACATTGTTCTTGCCATTTTTTGAACTATTCGGTTTCTTCTTTCAACTACCCCATTTTGCTTGGGTGTTTTGGTAGCAGAGAGTTCTCTTTCGATTTATGTACTTTACAGAATTCATCAATTTCTCCCCCTCTATCTGTTCTAAGACATTTAATCTTAGAATCCTTTTCATTTTCTACAAGAGCTTTAAGATTCTTAAAACACTCAAATGCTTCGGATTTATATTTTATGAAATATACCCACATCATTCTAGTATAGTCATCAACAAATAAAGCAAAGTACCTTTCTCCTTGGAGTGCTGGAGTTCTAGTTGGTCCACATAAATCAGCATGGATGATCTCCAAAGGTTTTGATGTAGAAAACTCCTTGGTCTTGTGGTTGGTTCTAGTTTTCTTTCCATGTTGACATGGACCACATACTCCTTGATTTGGCTTGAATAACTTTGGGATGTCTCGTACTGCATTAATCTTGCTGATATTGATCAAGTTATCAAAACTTGTATGTCCAAGTCGCTTGTGCCACAACCAACTTTTATCTGTTTGACTTAAGTAACATTTATCTTCTTGAATTTTGTTCAAAATATAGACGTTATCTGATGTTCTAACTCCTTTCGCCACAAGTTCCCCTGAGGAAGAGTTTCTTATTCACAATCTTTAGTGCTAAAGACAACATTATGTCCTTGATCACAGATTTGGCTAACACTCAGGAGATTGTGTTTGAGCCCATTTACTAGCAAAGCATTTTGAGCCTTTCCTTTTCCATTAATAAGGGTAACAATTCGTTTTCCAATGATTTTGGTAGATCCACTTCCAAAGGATACATTTCCTTCCTTTTTGTTTGATGAGACAAACTTCCTTTTGTCCCCTGTCATATGTTTGGAGCACCCACTATCCACAAACCAATGATTTTCATCACTGTGAGCACATAGAGCTAGGCCACATTTATCCATGTTGGGATTCTCATTTTTTGGTTTTCTTCTTTTGAGGGGCAATTTTGTTTATTATGTCCATTATCATTACATAATGAGAAAATTGGATCAAATTTGGCCAAGGGATCAAAAGAGTTGTAGGTCTTGATTTGTCCGTGCCCTTTGAGACCATATGGTTTGTTTGATTGATCCTTCAATTTTGGTGTTTCATTTTTATGGGCCATGCAATGTTTAGCCCAATTTTTTTTACAATAAAAACAATGCCCAAAAAAGATAGTTTTGTACGTGTTGTAATAGCCATGTTTTGAATCAACATTCTTTCTTGGAGTTACTCTCTCTTCATTCTTTGGATTTGAGATGGGCCTTTGATGAAATGATCTTTCTTCTTTTGGGTTGCTGGAAAGTATGTTGGCTTAGCTTTTCGCATTATTCTTAGTACTCGATGATTCTCCTTTAAAACCTATCCCAGATTTGTCATGTTGAGGTTTTTGATTATTTAGGATAATGTCAAGTATTTGAGAGCTTTCCCAACCCTTTTTGACTTGCTCCAATTCCTTCCTCAGAGATACTATTTCGGCTTCACGTTCTTTACAAATTTCTTCTTTTTCTTTTAGCTTATTTTTCAAGAGGTCTTCCCTCTTTTTTGTTTCCTCGTTTTCTACCTTGAGAGAGATGATTTTATTTCGTAATTTCTCATTTTCTTCAATGGCAATCATTAACAATTCATCTACATTTCCTTCTAGACGTGAATCATCATCATTTGTGAATGCCATGAATAATACTTTTTCGCCTCCAGCATGGTCATTTTCTTCATCTGATTCATCATTACCTCCTTTGCGGTAAGGGAACTGATTAGTTGATTTCTTTTTTATGACTACAGATTCACCTTCATCAGACTCATCTTGCTTAGAGAATCAATTCTTTTTATTGAACCCTTTCTTTTTGTATACCATCCTTTTAGAATTATCCTCACCATCACTATCATGCTTAAGAGGCATTTTGCAGCATAATGACCTATTCTTCCACATTTGAAACAAATAAGAGGGTACTTACCTTTTAGCTTAAATCCTTTCTTTAGTCTTCGTACAAATTGCGCCAATTCGGATTCAACATCGGAGTCATCACTACTGGTATTCCATTCTTTCCCCTTTTTTGATTTTGAGGCCTTGAATGCTGCATCTTTGGAACTTGGGGTTCCTTTTCTCATCTCACAGGCAATGAGGATTCCATGAAGTTCATCCATGTTGAGAGTATCTAGGTCCTTCATTTGTTCGATAGCACTTACTTTGGAGTTAAATCTGTCTGGGAGAGATCTTAAGACCTTTTGAACAATAGTGCTTTATTCAATGTTTTCTCCCAATCCTTGAAGAGAGTTGACCACTTCAGCTACTCGGAGAAAGTATGATGCAATATCTTCTTCATCATCCATTTTCAGACTTTCAAATTGCCTTCTATGAGTTGGAAGCTTTGCCTTCTTAACTTTGGAGTCCCCATCGTATAAGGTAACTAGCTTACCCCATACTTCTTTGGCCGAGTCACAATTCATGACTTCTGTAAATTCAAAATCAGTGATTCCACTAGTGATGGAATGTAAGGCTTTTGCATTTGCAATGTAAGCTTTCCTTTTGTCTTGATTTGTTGGAAGAGTGGAAGGCGCTGTGTACTCATTTAAAACCGAATGCCAAACTTCAGGTCCAAGGGACATTAAGTAGTAGGACATTCTTTTTTCTCAAAAACCAAAATTTGTGCCATCGAACAGAGGAGGTCTTCCTGACACTTCTTGATTTCTTAGTGACTAAGAATCCTTCTTCTAGCTGTTAGGCTGATATGAAGAAGTTGGCTCTGATACCAATTGTTGGAAATACTGAGAGGGGGGGTGAATTAGTATTCATTTTCAATTGTTATTTTTGTCAGTTAAATCATTTATATTTAGAACAAAAAATGAACAATAGGAATAAATGCTTTTATTAATATAATCTTTAAATAAATCAAGTACAATTTATATAGGGTTCCAACTAGTTGCCAAACACCAACTTGGACTTTTTGTGAGGCTTCAACCTCCAGGGCACCAACCTTGTCTTGTCAAGGCACCAACCTTGGATTTAGGAGCACCAACTCCAAGGACGTCAATCCTTCCAATTCTGAGGCACCAACCCCAAGGGCTCCAACCCTTTGCTATATATTGTCTAGATATGTTTGGTAGTTATTCTCTGCTCCCAACATCTTCTTCATTGAATTCTGTCTATCTACACCTTCACTGCTACATCAATGACAACCTGTCTTCTTATGAAAGAGTCTTCACAACTCTTCGTATTGCCCTAACAGAGTCTACAAAGTTACCTCATGATGATTTCAAATAGGCATCATGATCTCCAATAATGTTTCCAAGATTTGTTGAAGCTTTCCAACAAGATATCTGTGCTAAGCCTCAATGTATGCACAAAAGCAATTTTTTGTTTTCAAGCCTCTGTTTTTTACTGTTGTGGTACTGTTTCGAGCGTGACTGCTTCTCACTGTTCTTGCTATAGCGATCTCTTACTTCCCAGAAACAAACTCACAAATGCTTCAATGTTGTTGCTGGCTACTGCTCCCTTCAAATGATATCAGATGAAACTTTATTTTTCCCCTTCACAGAATTGTTCTTCAGGTTGCGTTATGTACTTGATTAATTCATCACAGGTCCAAGCCTTTCAAAGATTAACCCAATCAACAGAATTGCTTCGTCCTTCGGCTTCCTCCTGTCCTGTTGGACCTTCAGCTTCCTTCTGTCCTGCTGGACCTTCGACTTCCTTCTGTCCTGCTGGACCTACGGCTTACTTCTGTCCTACTAATCTTTTTTTTCTCACTCGATCTTCAGCTTCTTTCGTACCTTCATCGTCTGCGAGACCTTTGGCTTCTTGACCTTTTGACGACTTCTTTTGTTCACTTGACCTTCCGGCTTCCTCTGTTCCTTCAAGTTCACGGGTTGTGAACTGTTAACTCTTCTCTGTGCTAGATGCCCGAGATACGTTACCCATATGGAGGTCCCACATGCCACGTCATCACCTTTAATCGCAATTGCAACTTCTGGAGGTCTTCTCATAACATAGTCGACCCCCTATGGCTGACGGAGCGGATGCGATATGATCTTAAGCAATTGTTAATAAACCCGTCGGGTCCACAACCTTATCGCAATTAGCGGTTTGACATCCCTTAGAAACTAGCGATACTGCGGATGCGAAATTGTATAAAGTCATGTTATAGTGGTGCAGCGGGTCCGCAATATGATATCGCAATTGGAGGTTTTACCATCGTTACATCTCTTCAAGACTTACGATATGCGACATTTCGTTAGGACGTATTATAATGGTGCAGTGGGTCCACAATGTTATCGCAATCGGAGGTTTTACCATCATTGCATCTCTTCAAGACTTGCGATATTCGACGGATGCGATATTTCTTTAGGACGTATTATAATGGTGCAGTGGGTCCACAATGTTATCACAATCGACGGTTTGCAGGACCTCGACTGGCACATGGATTAAAAACGGCCTTAACCCCCGCAGTTGACCGTGATCTAAGGGTTGACTATGAGATCGACGGCTAGGATTGAGTGTGGGACTTCAGCCACGATCAAGGAAGTCTGTACCTTCCTACTCCCGCTCTTTCGACAGTTGTTGCTCTTTGTTCTTTCGATAACACTTACCCTTGGGCATATGCGATAACCTGCTTCTCTTGCTCCGATGACTTGCTTCTTTGATGGCTTTCGATAAACTCTTCATCTTACTCTTTGGCTTCTTGCTCCTGTTGCTTCATGGATCTATTGCTTCTATTCTGTCCGTATATATATATATATATATATATATTCAATCCACTTGGGTCCTCCATGTCATCATATCATCATATATCAAACTTTCATCACTATGAGCATTATGATCAATGGGCATCAATGGGCAATCATGTATCAAAGAATTTGCCATCACAAACACTACTATATTGACATCAATGACAACCTAGAATAACAAAAGTTCGACAGAGAAAGGGAGTACAAAAGTCAAATTGACTTGCCCAATTCAAAGTCAAAACAACCCTGTAAATTTGTGCAGTCAAACTTCAGCCCTAACCAGAAAGTCAACGCTGGTCAAATCAACAAGAAATCATCCTCTAAGCAACTAGGTCTTGCACAGTCAAACTCGACCTAATTAGGAGGTCAAATTCAGCACAAAAAAACTCGGTTAAAGGAGAGAGAAAACATGTTGTATTTTCTGTGGTCAAAGTGCAGTCAACCCTGAAGTCAGTGTTGGTCAAACTGCTGAGATTGCCTTGATTTTTGTGCCCAAAAATGCGGCTTAAAGAGAAAAATTCTTCCAAAAATCACAGTCAAAGCTGGTCAACAACCCTTGGTCAATGTTGGGCAAACTTGGTCTGCTGTGTGAAATTTCGGTTCTACAATTTAGCCCAGAAAACATTTTCTTCTTGCCACACGTGTGAGAGAGAGAAGCTGTCAATGTTCTACGAACCAATGAGAGAAGGAGAGAGAATGAGTGAGTGATGAATGTGCCAAATGAGGGGCACTTGTATTTATACAAGTCGATGAGGGTGAAGAGTCATGTCTATTGGGCTCTATGAGCCTACATGATGATGAGGTAGAGCTGAACAAATTGTACATGAGTGGGCATAAATTCAAAATCACAGTTCCACTTGTCCAAATGAAATGATCTTTATATCAATTTTGGTCCTCTCGAAGAGGAATTTAATGCAATCATCATCTCCATCAAATGAGTTGTCCCAATGTCATGTCCCCAATTAATAATTTTGCTAAGGGAATTTTCGATTTTGCAATTTTTGGCAGTTAATAAATATTTGGCATATAAACTTAGGAAAAATCGGTGAAAAAGGAGAATTTATAAAGGGGCCACTGATGAGGAGGCCGAACATGAGGCTGAGGGCACGCAGTGTTGTGAGGAGCACGAAGATACACAGTTTGACACAGGAGCCACACCCACAAGGGAGTTTCCTTTGGTAGACCTGATTGACGCATTGGTGGACACAGTTGGGCAAACACCCATAGGACCATTCATTGACGAGGTGCCAGTAGGAATAGAGGTACCCAGAGCTGTGACGGAGTTCCTAGACGATAGCTACATACAGCAACATGGAGAGCACCTTGAGAAGCGTGAGATAGATGAGGATGTTATGCTTGAGGAGGTATCTGTGGTGGGGTAGCTCGAGACTGGTTGAGTCCATGATGGAGGAGAATGGGCAATCATTGTTTGGGTCTGCCATCAACAGGGAGCAAATAGATGCACAAGCAGCTAGCAGAGTTGCAATACTTCCATTCAATAGCTCTCTTCAAGCATACATAGATGGGGCCTGCGGTACAATTAGGTTACCTCTGCATGTTGGAGGAAGAGTGCTTAAGTTAACTAGAGAGATTGTATATGTTGACCAGGCCAGTGAGACGAGGTGACATGAGTTGCATAGGGCACAACACTCGCATGATGGACTTGCTATGTACTCGGGGACTCTTGCATTTGATCCCTCTTATGGTGTTGGGTGGCAAGAGGTATTGAGTTGGTACCTGATAGGGTTAACTAGGTTTTTGGATACATCCATGGTCGGGGGCATAGTTTAGATGTTTTTCCAGAGGGGCTCGAGGGTTGGATCATCGTTGGGATCCAGGTGGGACTCCCCATCACTACATGGATTGGGTTAGTCATGGTATTAGCAGGATGGTGGATCTTGTGATTGGACTCACCCCATTTTCGTATTCCCATCAGAGTTATGGATTACACCAGTGATAGGTTGGGCTGACAAGGGAGTAGGCAGATTCCGTGAGTTGTCTTGGCATGTTGGTTGTGTATGGGGTCATTGGATGATCAGTGTACCTTGGCAGGAGGTTGTCAGAGGAAGTGGCATCGACAGACCACCAAATAGTTCCTTGTATGGAGGGAAGGATTTCCCATGGATATATTAGGCACAAGGGTCACCGAGGAGCAACACCCTAGAGGCACTCCCACAGGTACATAGGGACATTTGCACGTCAGATCTCTTAGGGAGGATCAGGAAGGGAGATCCACTCATCTGAGGTTATGGAGATTAGAGAGTGGATACGATGATACTGACAAGATGCAGACTGATATTTACTGACTCAGTTTTAGACCATGGCATCCAGGAATGTATAGGGGCATGCAACGGTGTGCAGTGATATGCAGAGGAGTACGAAGGTGCATAGTGGTGCATGGTGGTATGCAAGGTAGCACCAGGGTGTAGGAAGTGCAATTCCTCATAGTGTGACGAACACATCGATACAAGAGGGATACCAGCTGATCCGGCGCGATGCGACAACATGTAGTGGGGTCTAGCGGTGCATAGAGATGTGCAATGAGGTGCAGTTGTATGCCAGGAGGCATGATGATAGATGGGTATATGCAACAGCTTCCGGGGCTACACTGCGAACTGGGAGAGTGCTGCTAGCAAGGCGACTACTTGACGAGAGCATTACGCATGCCATTGAGGGGGGTATACCCAGGTTTGGAGAGCGGTTTTGTCACGGGGCCAGTCAGGAATGTCCACAAGGGTTCTCGACCATACCCGTTGAAGCCTAGGCATCTCTCACTCATTGGCCTTGCAGAAATTTGAAGGGAGTTGTGTTGTGTTCGATGGAGGCCTACATTGTGGGTATCGGGACTTGGGAGACTTGCTTGAGATGAATCTATGAGATTCAGTGCATCAAGGGCACGTTAGGGACTCCTCGGTGGAGGAGCAGGGTTGGTACGCGAGTTGGCAGCTATGAGCTATAGGAGATGAGATGATCTTATGCAGGGGTGGTATACCATTCATCTCCTAGCCCACACTTGGGGACCTGATCACGGGGGAGACATGTGCCTCTACTTCAGTAGGGCTTGTTGGGATCCTGCATGAGCAGGGGATACCGTGTATAGTTGAGGCAATTTTCTAGTGGGTATCTGGGCTTCAGACACTGTATTGGCACATTACCGAGGGTGTAGATGGCAGACTTAGTGGTGATTGGCTGGAGCAGGATAGATCTGCATACATTGAGTCGGTTGCAGGCATCATACATCTGTCTATTAGTGGCATTTAGGGATCAGTTGTATGGCACTTGGGGTTCCCAGTGGACATCGATACTACACAGTGGCAGGAGGTAAGAATTGGAAGCAATGGGCTTTTAACTTGGCTTTGGGTTCCAGGGATCCATTGGTGCAGTAGACCACCTTTCTTTGGAGGGATCACAGAGATGACAATGACAAGACAGCATCTCCCTTGGGAGGTCAGGTTGGGGATAGTTAGGATTATCCAGTGTTCCACGGGGACGCGTCCCCCAGGGTCGGGTGCGCGCACCCCTCGCACCCCACGCACCCGGGATGGGGAGTCTCTTGGGGGTGCGTTTCCCCACACACCCTTTTTGGGGAGTCTCGGGGAGACGCAAGGGGGTGCGTTTCCCCAATGTGGGAGTCTAGACTCCCCAAGACTCCCCAAAAAGGGTGCTTCTGGGCGCCCCCCTTCAGTGTGGGAGTCTAGACTCCCCAAAAAGGGTGCGCCTGGGCGTCCCCCTTTAAATTTGTCTAATAAGACTTAAAAATTAAAAATCAAAAATTCAAAAATAAAAACCATTAATTTTTTTTTTTAAACTAAAATTAAAACTAAATAACTAAAACTTAAAAGTCTAAAAAAAAAATTAAAATTAAAACTAAAAAATAAAACTTAAAAGCCTAAACCTAAAAGTCATGAAAGGCAAAACTTAAAGTTAAAAGCTCATTTCATTTCAACCCAAAGTCATTTCCATTTCCACGCAGAGGCATTGAATGATGAATGATATCGATCAATGTATTTGAATATTTTATTATTGATTTTTATTTTTGTTTTTCAAATCTCATGGTATGTATGAATAATAATTAATTCAATAATGAGACTTGTCGTATGTCATATGAATGATGTATGTATCAAAATGAATGATGAGGATGGATCAATGATTCAAATTTCAATTGTCTATTTAATATTTTTATGCTTTCATTATTGAACATGAACAATGATATGAACTTGAATTTATAATATTATATATATATATATATATATATACCTCGACGACTCCCCGCACCCCCGAAATTTCCCTAAAATTTGAGGGTACTCCCACACGTCCCCCCTGTGCGTCTCCCCGCACCCGCGTCTCCCCGCACCAGAGTCTTGGTGGAACATTGGGATTATCATTTTGGGCCGAGGAGGACTTTCCTTGCTATTGTTTAGGCTAGAGACTAGACGAGGATTGGTAGATGGTGGCTTTGATGGGATGCCCTAGCAGGATTGTCTTCAACACTATAGAGTTGTCCTTTACTGGGGTTGCGACAGAGGATTAAGGGAGTGGATGGATCTGCAAGAGCACGAGAGGGTCATAGTCATGCCTAGACTGGCGCAATTCCTACACATTGACCTCACTTTGAGATTAGTATGGGGCCATTGAGCTACAGGGTAGAGTAGTTGGGTCACAAACTTAGGAGAGAGGGTTCCCACTAGGGAAGGACATCTAGGTATTGTTGGGCCTCAGTTTGGCAGTAGGCATGATACCTCTCAGGGACTTCCCGAGATGGGATAACACTTCACATGGGTGGTCTTATGACCAGCGGGATGTGCTTGGCCCCCACAGATTCTACTCCATCAGGGTCCAGGAGGGGAGGATGCCGCTAGTCAGAGTGGCACAGTGTTGACATGGTGGTATCCTTTTGAGATTAGCAAGGGACCCTGGCATCATAGTACTTGACAGTTCAACTACCTTTGGGGGTGAGATGGGTTTGACAGGGGGAGATCATTTTGACCTTCCATTGGATTTTAGTGATTCTTTATTGGCATGGGGGACTTCACTAGCATGGAGGGACGACCAACAGGGGGAGTTCAGGGGAAGCTCGTGCGAGCAAGAATTTATCTCAACAGGGTCGGGATTTTATCTTTGGGTGCCCACCCTTCGAGTACATGAGATGGATGACTTAGTAGAGCAGTTGCACAGGGAGACAGACAGGGCTTTATATGATCGCGTTTCTTTCTTTACTGATGGTACACTGAGGGCTTCAGGTGCCTATACCAGGTTGGGCAGTGAGTGGAGCAATAGGTGTTTCACGTTGACCAGGACAACTTGGGGTCCTAGTATCGAGGGACTCCTTGAGTCCTTCATGACAGGATAGTGTTGGGGACAGGGATCACTCAGTGGCACATTTGGGACCCCATATCATTTGCAGTAGCCATTTTGGTAAAATGATAGAGGGGCGCTTGTTCAGGCATTGCTTGAGGACAAACAATTCTTGGTGGGGAGGACTGTCATGTCCCCAATTAATAATTTTGCTAAGGGAATTTTCAATTTTGCAATTTTTGGCAGTTAATAAATATTTGGCATATAAACTTAGGAAAAACGGGTGAAAAAGGAAAATTTATAAAGGTGCCACCCCCAAACATTAGAAATGCCAAGAAATTTGATGGGAAGTGGAGAGTGTGGGCCACTCCAAGGGAATACACGCCCCATGGAGGAATTCGATTTGGGTGAGAGGGGGAATTTCATGGGTGGAGCCCACAAGGAGCATGAGGGATGGATAGCTATAATTGGAGGTGAGGCTCTTATTTTAGGGGCTTTTTGACATTTGATTATCCGTTGTTACTCTAGCTGTTCAGCTAAGTTACAAGTGCTGCTTAGCACAAGAGCTTCCCAAGGAGTGAAGCTCAACTTTCTCTTCGGTGGACCTTGAGTGCCACCCTAGGAAGGATTTCGATCTTATTTGGAGGCTGGGAGAGAGGCATCACACAGCACTACGCCATTCTGGTTTAGCTAGGACGCAGTAGGGAGAGCCACACTGACATAGAGGGAGATTGGTGCCGGAGTTGGAGGTTGTATTGTTGTTGGGATGTTTCTTGGCAAAATTCCGATTTAAGTAGGAGGATTTACAGGTGGAGAGTGAGTCCCTCATGCATGACGAAATTGCTAGGCGTAGAGACTGTGTCATCACCTACAGGCCTGTGTAGTCATTTGTGTGGGTCAAGTGAGTGGAGTCTTGGGCAGAGGATTGAGGAGTTGTGTTGCTTAGATTTTGGTTGGAGGAACATTGGTGGGGGGGGGAGGGGGGGAGTTTCTTGGCATTTTGGGAGCAGGAAACATCATTCTCTGCTACAGGTGATAATTTCTAGTTGTGGAGAAGGGCCAAGCTATTTGGGGCCGAATTTTGAGGTTCAAAACCAAAGCAAACCCTTTCTGGGTTTTTGGCAAGGATTCCAGTCCTAATTTTACAGAATTTTCAGGGCAGATTTGAGGGGTTGGATCAGGGTCCCAAGTCAGCCAACAGTGCAAAAAAACTGGGCCAACACAGAATTCTGGAGGACGAATTTCTACAGCAGTTGGGCATTGACATATTGATCACCTGAGGCTTGTAGATTGCCTTGTGCAAGCCTAGGTGCACTCTTTCTATTTCCTATTGTACTCCAGCAGCTGGATATTAATAAAAATTGCCCATTTTGGCATTGAGGAGCATTTTCTGTCTTATGAATATTTACTGAAGTTTTTTTGCGTTATATTTATTGCATGTCTTTGGTTGTTCACTGTTAATTTCCTATTAGGAACATTAAACCCAATTTGGAATTTGGCCCTAGTTGCCAATTTTAACAAACCCTCTTGGGAAATTCACCTTAAAATTTTCAGATTTAATTTAAATCTATAAAAGTGGTTGGAAATTGTGAAAAAATTATTCTAAATACAGGAAAATATAGATCTTAGGCACTATAGAGTAATGAAAAGAGGTTTGATAAGGGACTTACTTGAATGGCTGAAAATGTTTATGAAATTGTAGATCCCACTTGGTCCATGATTGCAAAATTGGTTAAAGTACGTGCTGATGGATGACCAAACTTCCTTCAAGATGGAATGTTGGACAGGAGAGAGAAATTTGACTAGAGCAAGAAGTGGAGGATCCTGGCATCTTGTTATGTGCTGATCATATATGGCTGTTGGCTAGCTAGTTGTCTAAGGAGGAGAAAAAATTTATCATCTGGGTTACCCTTTTCTTGGTGGGTAATAGAGACTTTGAGGATATTTAAAGACTCGCATGGAAAATTTTAGGGGCTAATGTTCGCCCAATGGGCTAATTTTCCATGATTTTTCCAAAAAACGATTCGCCAATTTCCAATTTTTATAAAAGATGATTCGCCCAAATTTTAGAATATAAAATTATTTTACCCTAAAAATTGCCAACATTATATAGTGGCTATATGATAAATCATTATAAATTTGAATAATTTTACAAATATATCATTGAAAAAATTATAGTTTGCATATTAGGGATTAGTGAGATTCGCCAATGTTTTAAACTTCAAGAAAATTTTACATCCTTAAAATTTTCCTTGAGAGGAATTTGTGAAAGTTGAACTCATTGCCTTTTGTTGTGTTGGATCCTTTTGTCTTGGTGCATTGGAGCATATGCTTTCCCTTTTGGTCTTTTTAGGGGGATTTCCTGGTACCCCTGTTGTTTTTGTGATGTAACTCTTTGTTCTATGATGTACTTATGTGTGCTATGAATTAATATAAACAACATTTGGAAAGAATGACATATGCAATGAATGGTTCAACAACAGATTAAAGAATATATCTATTTCGTCCATAACTTATGATTGTCAATAGACGTCCATTCATTCTGAGTCTTTTACCTGTCCTTAGCTACGAATGGTTCTTGTCTTCTTTTGTTTCCCATGTTAATAAATATAAATATTAACTTCTAACTGAGATAGTAAAGTCAAAGATGAAATTTGCAGTTCATTTCTCTCTCATGGACAGATTTCAATTTCTTGTGGACACAGAAATGCTATCTGTTATCTTAATGAAAATCTTTTTTTGTCCTAGGTTATTATGAAGGATATGGGTGCACAACTTTCATCAGGTGGCATTGTGGAGACATTTGGAAATGATGAGGCTTCTTTGAAGGCTGTGGAGGATGGTGTTGCGGTATGTGTTTTGTTCTAGAATCTAACTGCTGTGTGTTTGGAAGGCCTTTACATTTGATTTGGATAAAATGAATATGTTACTAACATCAAAGAAACAGATTGCCAGAAAAAAGTGTGCCTATGAGAGTTATGATATCAGCTGCCTATTTGTTGACTAGCAATCCCTTGGAATCATAATCTACCTTACAACATTATTAAGAAGATATCAATGTCTTGTTCTTTCATCTTTCTTATTAGAGTAATTCACCACATCTTAAATCTGAATCCAACATATAGTAAAGAGACAGCACCAAGAATCAATTGTGCTTCCTTCAGTATGACATCAGATCTGGATATAAAGATGTTCTCTCATTAGAGAATAAGCCTAAGTTGCCTTGCATGCATGATTACTCACGAACATACAAAACAACCATTCATTGTGTAATGTACTTAACCAGCAGAAATAACGGAACTTGAACAATATTCAGAGAAATATAAGTGCATAAATACAAGGGACAAGGAGATTAAACCTGAAGAATATAACCCTTGCGTTGATAATTCCCTAAGAGAGAACAATATTCACCGATCTCTTCGACTGGGTGACCTCCTTTGAGCAGAGCTCCAACCCAATAAAAATTCTTGAGAAAATATTACATAGCCTCCTAGATCTATAACTAGTTTCTTATTGGCAAAATGCTAATTAATGTGGTCCCATCATTAATGAGTACCAACCGCCTAGTGGGATTTATTTAAAAATGACGATCCTTTTTCATTAAGTGACTAGAACTATCTAATGAGCCTTGTTACCTACCATTTTGTTTGAGACTAGAGGGCGAGGGAAGAGTGGTCCTGGAGCTATTTAGTAGGTATAGATGTACAATGTAAAGGATGAGCTCAGAGACTGATCGATGCAATGTAGAAAATTCTATTGCAGAGACTGGCCATGAAATTGTCTCACAGGACAAGCCACAGAAGATGAAGATAGGGAATTTAAAAGTTTTATCATTTGTGTAGTTCCATGTGAATGGTACTCCATGGATGAAATGTAAGAACAAAGAACAAGGATTCAAGAATGGCCCAACAGCTTTGATTATATGTCTGCATTGTCGCCTTTTGTAATGATAGTGAGTTCGGGGGTCCTAGCAGAAGGGAACCAGATGATGGGAGCATCTTGCCATAGCTTTTGGAGAGAGCTCTTGATTGATACTGTGTAGAACACCTTTGACAAATGGACATAGCACATACTGGAGGTCATCTTACACGAGTTAGAGGTTTTCTGGTCGATATGGTTGCTCTCCTTATTGTTTTTCTGTGGACAGAGGAGAGTGCCACATTGAAATGAGCTGATTTGAACTTCCTACCTAATTTGTTACTTTGACCAGAAGGGTTTGTCTGCATGTTGTCTCTTGGGTTGTTGTATTCTATGTTCATGATACAAACATTTGCTTGTTGCCATCCTGATGAGATGATGACTTGTCTTACTATGGCAGCTACCATTAAGACAAGAACATACAGTGAAGAATGAGAAGCATCTAAATATCACCTGTGACACAAGATTGCCTGTGGAGGAAGAAAGAAGACTGCTATTTGTATAAACAAAAGCAAGATCCAGTTTCAACAAATGTCAGCAGCAGAATACGGTGCCAAATATAAATGCAAAATCCCGAAGGGGCTGGAAATAATACTTGCACTCATAGGATTTTGGGCCTGTAACAGCCATCAGCATGTAAAGGGCCTGTTTTGATATATTACAGCAGCAAGAGGTCACCCCTTCAACTGGTATTTAGAGTAGGCTGCTACTAGTTCATTGGTTCACTATCAAGTGCATAAAGGTCTTAGTTTGATGGAGAAAGAATCAGTCACTCAGCTGTTTAGTGCAGAGATGATTCAGTAAATCTTTGCTTGATAACACTGCAAAATGTGTGATTTTATGCCATGCTCCTTGCAAAGAATTCTACAAGAATTAAAAGGTGCATCATGTGCTATTTGAGATACAGATCTATGACCTAGCTCTGGAACATAATGGCCCAGCAGACTGAAGTTAAAGTCTGTCATTAATGAGGAATGAAGTTATCGTGTGTGTGTGTGTATACATACATACATACATACATACATACATACATATAGGTGAGCAAACATACCCACTAAATTTGGCAGGGCTGACATATGTATGTGGAGAAGTGGAGTCCTACGGTTGACCTATTTGAGCCTAATATCACTGTATATTAGAGGAGCTGACCCCTTGCTGGCGAGTTTGAAGGCTGAGCATGAATTTTGAAGCTCATTTGCCAACCTTGGAGGACACATTAGGGGAGGTCCCACTGGACTAGGATTGAAGATTAACCCCCCATTTAAGGTGAGGAAACAAAACCATGTCAAAGCCCTTCCTTTTTTGAAGTCACCCTATATCCCATGGGCCATGCCAAATGCCCAAATGCAAAACAAGCATAACACCCGATTGCTCAATGAATAACATACATTTTGGATCAGATTTCCCACCTTCTAACATGTGCTCTTGACAAATGGTTGAGGAAACACATAACTGATGCAGGTGGCAGAGATAAAATGCCGCATCACATCAGCTATGAGGTGGTTGTCAACTGCCGGCTAGAAGAAGATGATTATGAGAAAATTTCTCCTAGGGGTACCCACTTTTGGTGGGTAACAAGGATTAAGTTGTTTTGCTGTTTTGACATGCATGAGTATATTTTACTTGCTTTCTCTAAAACTATTTTAATCTATAATTAAAGTCAATGCATATCTTACGATAAAGAAAGTTCAATGTTCTTCTAGGAGTATGTCTTCTCTCATATACTTATTTTTTTGTACAGGTTGTTGATTTATCTCACTTTGGTAGAATTAGAGGTATGCCTTCTTTCCATAAGCCAATACCTTTAACTACAATTTACAAGTTGCTTTCAATATTTTACATGATCATAGGATAAAAATGTTTTTGTAATATGTCTAGCATTTTATGTCAAAAAGCCAAGGATCTTGCAAAAAATGGTAAATCACTTGAAAAAAGTAACTTAATATCAAATTAGTACTTTTGAGACTCAAATGAACAAGAATCCATTTTTTTTGGTAGTATTAGGTAGATTCTACTTGCTGAATACCAATAAATGGCAAAAGTTCATCTCGTTAAGCAATACAGATTCTTTTGAGCAAATACTCATTAAAATGTTTATTATGCCTCTATGACGATTATATTTGCATCATGTTGAAGGTTTGTAATGTTGTTTATCGTCCATTGGGTCTTTCATGTTGGGAAGTTATTGTGCATAGGACAACTTCTCGAAGGTCTAAAGAGAATGATAGCTTGGGGAAGATCAATTAGGCCAAGCTAGGTGAGAACTAGAGTTTAGTATTTTATTTTTAATCCAAAGACATGACAATGGTAGCTTGGGGAAGATCAATTAGGCCAAGCTAGGTGAGAAATAGAGTTTAATATTTTATTTTCAATCATAATAAAAACTACACCAAGTGAGAAACATGGAGTGCTAGAAGAAAATATTTTTTAATTAAAAATCCGAGATTGTGTCAGAATTTTGGAGTGCATCCTTTGAGAATTTGAAGAATATGTAGCTAAGGATGCTGCAATGAAGGCAAGATAAACCGGGATACAAATGGAGAAGATGGAATTAGGATGTACTTCTAACAGGTAAAATGAAGGCAAGGATCTTGAAAGAATTTATGTACAAGGTGATTAACATAGATATAAGATGAAAAAATAAAAGAAAAATTTCAAGGATCTTTGTGTTTTTAGTTTTTGATACTAAAATGAAGGACGCCCAGGAAGCTCTTAGGCATGCTATTCCTTCTAAATTACTAGGATTCGAAAAAGTGTATCTATGATGACTGTTACCCACCAAAAGTAGGTGACCCTATAAAAGAAAATTTTTCTCCCACACTTTGCATCCAACCGGCCAGCTAGCACATTGAAAAGTGTAACTAGGTTCAGTCTTCATAATGACATGTAATTGTGACTTTTGTAAATGATGTAACGAAGAAAATAAAATTATTATTGTAAGCCTTGCTTCATGGGTTTCATGAGCAAGTGATTTTGTTTTAGTTGGCTCCCATTGAGAGCCTTAGGATTGGTCATTAAAAATCAAAGATTCTATGTCATGAATGAAGAACCCTTCTTGGGGATATATCAATGTATATGAGTCTACAAAATGTCTAGATAGCCCTCCAACGACAAGCACTAGCCATCCTCTTCAACCGGCCTCCAAACTATATGGAAGAACTCATGTCGGCTTACCTCAATAGACACACCTATTCGACAATCTCAGCTCCGCTTATTTCATAGACAAACTACTATATATATGCGGCTGAGCTCTTCGCATTAGACAGTGAGAAATTTAGACCGCTCTGTGATTTTTGGATGGGTATTTACAGTTCACTGTTCGGAGGTATTCTTGGATAAAAGGGACAACAAGGACGTGTTTAAAAGGTGATCACAACTAAGAGATGCTAGGACCTCCCCCAAAAGTCGGATCAGAGAACAGAGGACAAGTTAGATATCTCTTTGAATTAGGATAGATAGTGGAATAGGCCACAATCATAAGAAGAAGAAGTAACTTCGGGTCCTTGTCTAGGGCTAAACACAATTTAGATATATACAGTGACAAGGTCGAAGAAAATGCAGTGATAAGTTTGGTGAAGAAGCGTGATAAGGGCGCTGTCTCACAGTCAAAGAGTTCAGTGATGAATTCAGAAGACAAGCATTTCAGCGCTACTACAGTGGTCACATTTTGGTGACACTAAATTGTTATGTCCCAGTATCATCTCTAATGTATCTATAGGTCATCGAATGCCGAAGTGGAAGGGGAGTCAAGCAGAAGGTTGACTATCAAGAGAGCTAGTGTCTTGGGCTTGGAGTGGCTAATAGGTCAAGGGTCTTGGTCTTGGTATTCGTCAATTGGAATCTCTATAAGAATAATTTGTGCGGGTTTTCCGCTCAAAGAGTGAGAGGTTTTGGCCCTGGCTCATAGCCTACATGCTGTGTGTCTTGTATATTTATGTTCATGCTTTGGTTACTGTTTGAT